>MJUU01036939.1:71289-91101 GCA_002080025.1 Modiolus philippinarum | reverse complement strand
CTTGAAAGAATTTAATGAAACTTTACACAAAGTAAGAACATTATATGGAGATGTGCATGAAGGAATATAATTATTGTCAGAAACCAGGAAGGGGAGATAATTCAACTTTGAGTTTTCATTGATTCCCTATGTATGGGTTACCTCTTACATCCACTTGAAGGATTTTGATGAAACTTTAGACAAAGGAAGAACACTATATGTAGATGTCTAAAATGTCAAATAGGCTGAAAAGGGTGAATTTTATATTTGTCTGATTTAGACAGAGTGTTTTCATTGGAACCCTTGTAAAAAGTTTTTTCTTGAAGATTATATCATTGTGTCCACACTTGTACTGTGTCCGCACCTGTATTGTGTCCACACCAACTTTATTTTGCACTTACCATATCGATTCAGGGTTCAATGAGCGGGGGGTATCTTTGGCTGCCATTCGGCGACAGCTCTTGTTCATTCTGATATTCTACCAAATTTACAAGAACGATGCTCAATTTTATACCCTTGAAATACAGCGATTATGTTCATATACTTATATATGTATGCATACGATTTGTAGAAAATTTCAGTGTTTCATTGAGAAAAGGGGGATATGTTTATGAAGGAAATTACAGATGTCTAATTCACTCCAAATTATTTAGGCGTATTTGATATGATACATAAGACTTATCCAAAAGAAGCACTACATGTTAACTAACCAAATGAAAACTATAACTGTGAATACATAAAGAATAATGGAAGTTTTGTTTTTGATACAAGAAATATTGGGGAACAATAATGGAGGAGCTCCTTGTGGGCGAGTCCATTATTGGAGCCAATATTTCTTGTATCAAAAACAAAACTTCTATTATTCTTTTTATCGGTAATTAACTAAATCATTTAATAGAACAAATTTTGAAAATTTTGAAAATGAATGTAAATTTCCAACAAATTTTGAAATTGACTAGTAATGATTAGTGAAAGAATTTGTCAATCCGGTATAGATGTATATTTCCTTGTTTCATTGATTCTGATTGACAAAGTAGGCGTGGCCTAAGATACTTTTTGCCAATATTTTTTCGTATTCGGGCAGTAGCTAATACTGATAAATATTTGCCTCATGAGATCAAAGGAAACTCATACAAATTACCGATAAAGTTGAATTCCTGTCATCTATAAATTCTAGCAGTAAAGTAAATGTACATTCTATTGTACAATTAATGACTTTAATTAGAGTGCATGAATAATAATATCAAGTACATTGTAACACTTTTACAAGTAGAGTATTCTTATTTTTTTAGCTCAGCTAATGCAACTCCTGAGTTTGAAGGACGTGGAGGGGAAGAGTTAGGATCAGAGATCAGTAACATAATACAGAGGGTGTATGTGTATTATCCAGTTTTATTTATTTTTCAGCTCGGCCAATGCGACTCCTGAGTTTGAAGGACGTGGAGGGGAAGAGCTAGCATCAGAGATCAGTAATATGTTACAGAGAGTGTATGACTGTCCTGGTTGTTTAGATTTACAGAAACTTTGTATTATTCCCAAACAGCAATGCTGGATTTTATATATAGATATTTTGGTATGCTTTTTTCTACTTTAAGGAAAAACTGTATTTTCCTGATTTTATGTGGTATGTTATTATCAGTAATTTGTTCAAATTTTAACTGATAATGTCAGTATCAGGGAATAAGTAGTGATACAAGACATTTTTAGGTCACTGTCAAGATGTTGTGCATTGGCAAAGCTTGTGGTCATATGCTTAATTAATGAGTGGAAATTTTCATAGATAAAAAGGCCATTCAAAAAAATTGTTTGTTTCTGAAGCCTTTTTCTTTTTAAATTTGGTGAAGGCTGCTTTTTTCAATGATTTCTTGGATTTCACTGACTTTAAGTTTTGATTTCACTATATGATAATTTATAATACATCTAAGCCTCATTCCAAAGATATCTAAACATAGACTTAATTATTTTGTAAAACTTTGATCTTTTGGTAACTTTTAAAAATTGAAAAAAAAAACATTATTTTTGAAAATTCAAAACAAAATGTTTGGTGCGGCTACACTTTGACATAAGCGGGCAAGCTTAAGAAATAAAATTTTTTTGTTTTGAATGGCCTAAAGACAATTAATAATATATTAATCCTGTTACCGGTAAGATAGAAATTTCATTTTTTGTCTCCCGCCGCAACAAGACATAGGGACATGGTAATGGTCTGCTTCCATGCATCCGTGTGTCCTTATGTCACTTTTTTGTGGGCGCAACTGCTCAGAAACCGCTGGTCAGAATTCATTCAAATTTTACAGGATTGTTAGTCACCATTAGTACTAGATCATATCGCATCACCATTTTGATTCGTCAAATTTTGTAGGAGTTTTGGGACTTTGATTATTTCCACATTGTTATACAATGGCAAATCTTGTGGACGCAACTCCTCAGAAACCGCTGGTCAGAATTCATGCAAATTTTACAGGATTGTTAGTCACCATAGTACTAGATCATATTGCAATGCCATTTTGATTCGTCAAATTTTGTGGGAGTTATGGGACTTTGATTATTTCCACATTGTTATACAATGGCAAATTTTGTGGACGCAACTCCTCAGAAACTGCGGGTCAGAATTCTTTCAAATTTGGCAGGATTATTAGTCACCATAAGTACTAGATCATAATGCATTGCTATTTTGATTCGTCAAATTTTGTGGGAGTTATGGGACTTTAATTATTTCCACATTGTTATACAATGGCAAATCTTATGGACGCAACTCCTCAGAAACCGATGGTCAGAATTCATTCAAATTTTACAGGATTGTTAGCCACCATTAGTACTAGATCATATCACATCGCCATTTTGATTAGACAAATTTTACTGGAGTTAGGGGACTTTATCGACTTAATGCATACTACAACATAGGAAGACCATATGGACACATCTTGTCATAATCCAATTAAGGGATTTTGCTGAAATTTTGCTTGGCTGTTATCCACCTAAACCAGTTGATCATATCCTGCCACCATTTTGATTCGCAAAGTTTTACATGAGAAATGGGACTTTGCTGCAGCGGCGATGGACATAGCTAAGCGTAGCAATCTTGTTACACTTTATATGAAATGCCTTTATCTTTTAGAATATTTCAGATAAAAAAAAAATATTGGTAATTATGTTAATCATGGCATTAAGATATCAATATAACCCTAAACAGGCTCATTTGATACTGGCCATGTATCAGGACCATATCATAATATTCTTGTTTTGTTATTTCAGTTATTAGAATGTGGAGGTAATTTATTTGATGCTGCGTCTATTGCTGTAAAGGCTGCTTTATTTAATCTGAAGTAAGTACAGTCATTTTTTCACAATTTTTATACCATTATACTACTACATTATACCTTTTTGAGGTCCTGTTGTTGTTTGATGCATTTACAATTTTTGTCTTTCCCGCGACAAAAAGTGGTGAAAGCGGGACTCGTGGATAGTGTTTCCGGCAGTGGCAACAGCATCAACAAGTTCAAACTATTGTGAATTAACAAGCTTATATTAGTTGTAGGTACATAGTATTTGATGTGCAGTTGCATTAGTATGAGTACAACTCAAATCCCTACTTAGTTTATGGCCCTGGCTTCTTGGTCACGCATGAATGATCACTAAGTTATTGGCTAAGTTATTGTACAATTACTCCTGGCCACTTGATATTTGACATGCAGTTGCATCTTTGAGAGTACATACCAATTTTACTTCCAGATGGTGGCCCTGGCCCCTTAGTCATGCATGAACAATCACTGTAAGTTTTTAGCTTGCAGTTTGTATAGCCTGTACCAGTAGTCCTAGCCACTTGATATTTGACATGCAGTTGTGTCTTGACAAAAACATACCTATTCCATGGTGGTGGCCCTGGCCCCTTAGTCATGCATGAACGATCACATACAGATTCCTCTGTATTGTCATGCATGAGTGAGCTTTTTTCTCAAAGAAATTGTAAACACAGTTGAAGAATTATATTTTATTTTTATGTGTGGTGCAGTAGATCAATGTGCAAATTTAATTGATGCAAGACATATTCTGTGTCTACAGTTTATTATTTTCACAGGCTACATTCTTCATTTCAAGGCTATTAATTTAATTTCAGAAGACCCATCCTTATTAAATTTGAATACAATGTTCTTTTGTACAGAAGAAAAGCTTGGATTTTCCACGAGAAACCACAAAATGATAACAAAAGCACAATTTATTTTTTTTTATGTACATGTACATGGATGTACATGTATATGTAGAAACTGATGTTCCGATTATCAATTTTAATAAAAAAATCTATAAATTATTTAATTTTCAGCGATATTCAAACATTATTTTGGATAATTGCTGATGCCAGTATGCATTTTCATGCAGTGGCTCTGAAATAAATTCCAAATGAACACTGATGCAAAAACCCAAAATCTTAATCCAGAATACATGGCAATAGAAGGATCACATACAGAGAGACAACATAAACAATAAGTCAAAACAAACAGAACATCATACTTATGCCACAATAAATAAAGCACTGGCAGTGTGAACCCCTAGAAACAGGAGTGGCATTAGGTGCTCCATAAGGGTAAGTATGAACTGCTGCAAATGTCACCCATCACACTGTAAGTGAAAAGTCTATTGTCAAATTCAGTATGTGTAAATCCAGTAATAACTCAGGATCTATTGAAAGATCTCCATCTTCATTTGTGATATAGACACATCATAAAGCTCTGTCGAATTGTGATAGCTACAGGGATATACATTACATGGCACTTCACGCATTTCTTTGACAGAGATTTGGCAAGGTCATCACGGCAATAACATGGCCATAGTGGGGAGAAAAGAGTTGCATTAAAATATTTTGGTTTAAAGCAAAAACACATGATACATGTATGTATGCACTTATTAAGTTGATAAATGTTCAATTATAATTGATAACCGATCAGAAGGGTGCATCCAATTATTAAGTCTCCCAAACGCAGTTTGTGGGACTTATTGTTTTTATTTTGATAAATTCATTATTATTTTTAAAAATCACTAACGCTACATTTAGGTATAGAAAATAAATATGTCAGGTTTTTTCACTATTTCTTATATTGTGTCAATTTAGATATTTCTCTATTTGCAATTCTAAACTGAATTAACATCTACCATTCCCCTGACAGATAGATGGTGTTCAAGTGATTTTTTTATTCATTTTATTATACAGAATCCTGTGAAGAACAGTAACACAGTAATTTTTTTATTTCACTACAGAATTCCAAAAGTAACAGTGACGCAAGATGAAGGTCATGTTGAGTTGGAAATATCTGATGATCCATTTGATGTACAAACAGTTGATATTAAATCTTCTCCATGTATAGTTACACTTAGTAAGGTAAGGCTGACATCAGCATATTACCCACATTTCACAGCTGTTGTGACGTAGCAGCAACAATTCCTGTTTTTCCAATCAAATAATACACATACATGTAGGAGGTATGCAGTAAGATGCTTATTTTAATTTTATATATTTAGTAGCATTTTGATGATAATGCAGGAAAATCAACTCTATTTCCCGGGCACTATTTATAAAATATTACAGTTGTGCATTGTATTTTTGTGTGGGAAAAGGAAAGGGGGGTACTGTTTACCAGATCTAGAACAATAACAATATCCTATGATAAGAAATATTAAGATATTTTCATTTCATTCCTCACTAAAAATGAATTTCATGTAGTTTAATTTAAATTTGATATAGTTCTTAATTTCCAGTCCAATATTTTAAAGTTTAAATCAGATTTAGATTTAAAAGACAAAACATTATAAATTTGATATTTTTCTAATATTTATTATCAATGACAAAAGCATCAAAAATAAAAAAAAAAAACATCAGCTACATTTATAAAATGAATATTTTATTTTATTTCACAGCTTATCTTGAATTCAATTTTAAACTTGAAATAAAGTAGATAAATAATCTTTTACCTATTTATTTAATTATGATTATTGGGGGTATCCATGGGAGGTACCTTTCCCGAAATCCCGGCAATTTTTTCTACACTTTCCCGTTTCACGGGCGGGAAAATATTTTACAAAGACTCTTAAAGAGGCCGCTTTTTCCTGTTTCACAGGCTGATTTTTCGTCAGTTCCCGCTTCATGCTGAATATCCTTTCCCGTTTTCACGTGCACTTTTTCCCAACGATCCCTTTTCCTGCTTGCGTAAAAAGATCAATCCCGCTTCCCGCTTATACCCCATCGAGACGCACATTATTACTTGATTAATGTGACTTAGCAATAACTTATATATTATGTAGTATTTTTTTTATTACTATATGATAATAACTCATTTTGAAATTAAATTGTTTTATAGAAAAATTAGAAGAAATCTGATACAAATGATAATGATGACAGATTAATTAACCTTTCACTCTATAATATTGTTTCATTTTAATGTATAACTGTAAACAGTCGTTGATACGTCATCAACATACTTCCGGATAATATGATAATGAGCACCCCCAGTGTGTGTAAATTTGATAAGAAAACAGCCTCTGTACCTTTAATTGTAACATAAATAAAGATAAGACATATGGATTGGGTTTACAAAAGACATTTTATATCACATATCAAAAAATAATTTTAGACCTTGCATTCCCTTTAATACCCTTATATTTGATAAAATAATGTGTCAAAATACATTTCAATATCAGTATATTTTGACAGGTTTTAAGCAAGTCTTTTTAATTTGTAGAAAAAAATGAACTCCAAAATTCGACAAATATTAGCATTTTCACACAAATGGACCAAAATCCTTACATATTTCAATACAGAAAACATAAAGTGCATGCCTATGCCAATGAGATTTTTTACAAAAAGGTGACAATTTTATATACTCTCAACATATCCAAAAATCTCATTGGCACAAGCATGCGCTCTGTCTGTGCCAAAACGTGACCCAAAAATGACAAAAATTTGTCAATTTTCGGTAAATTTGTAAGATGCATGATATTTGTGATGTCACCATCAGGATTTGATGACGTTACTCCACCCATTTACTTTGAGTTTTGAATTGACTAATATCTTAACTGTGATATACCAAGGCAAGTTAAAAGGAAAACTTCATATGAAAATATAGCTAATTCTGGGGCCAAATATTCCTCTTTGTATGTACTCCTTTGTTGTATTTTTTTGTGACAAGGAGTGAGGGGTTTATTGGAATCTCTGGCTTTCCTTCTGTCAGTCTTTCATTCAGTCCATCTGTCATTCCATCTGAAATCACAAAAATTCTCTGCTCTGTCTGAAGGGATTCATTTTGAATTGGTATTTTCACAGTAATTTAAGGTAGATTGACACTAATGCACAGAGCATCGAATGTCGTATTTGCAAAACACAAGTCTGATGCGGAATTGACTTGATTTTAAAGCCAGAATATTCCTTTATTGGCCTTTTCATTGTGACGTCGTAATAGATTGACATACACTTTCCGGTGAATTAGCTCCCCTTTCCCATAAATATTGTCTGTTTCATTTACTATATAAAATATCTCTCTTAATCAAACGGTGACATATTGTTTTAGCTCATCATATAGCCCAAGTGTATTTCTCTGAAATATCAAAAAAATATAAAGAATCTATCTGATGTTTATTGCATAATAAGCAAGTTCTTACAGTTCCCTATACAGTCAACTCCATTTAATTGCATACCTCTTAATAGAATATTTCTCTTAATTGCATACAATTCTGCTGCACAAAACCATTTACTATATGCTTCTATATTATTTATTCCTTTTAATTGCATATTGAATACTTAAAAAATTCCTGTTAATTGAATAGTTTCATTTTCAAATCAAGACATGTTTTGTGAAATTTAACATTAAAAGTATATATTTTTAGCAAATTATTCTGAAAAAAAACTAATTAAAATGAGATATCTAATTATGAAATGTTAAATCAATTAATAATTTAGTATAAACAGACTGTAATCTCTATGTTTGTTTAATGATTAACTCATCATTTGATTCTTTTCAAGTTAATGGACGTGTTTTTACAGCAAGATTGAAAACTCCTCTTAATAGAATATTCCTGTTAATTGCATATTTTTTCCTCACAATTAAGGTATGCAATTAACAGGAATCCACTGTATATTCTTTGTGAATATTGCTGAAAAATACTGAATTTTGCCTGATTTTTTTACTGTTTTTGAAAACAGTAATTTGCGATCGGCTTGAAGCCATATTGTTTTGTTTACATGACTTCCAGGAACTACAAAATATACGCTCGTATAAACTCTAGAATTTAGCGCCCGATATCAATACGAGTAAAGAAAGATACCTGATGTTTACTGATCACAAAAAGGCAATATATTGCTTAAAATACCTGTCAACCTTGACAAATCATGTGTGCTTTTAAGCAATTTTACGGTCATGAAACGAAATTAGAGGAAAAACGAGATTTGCAAGAAATTATACACTGAAAACATGTTTTTATTTTACATTTTTGCATTTATGTAACGGATGAAAATCACGTGTCGATCAATAGCCAATCAAAATCGGGATTACATCTATCATGCGGTATCCACGTGGTTAGACAGCTGATCCTGTGGATATTTAACTTTTAAGACTTGAGAGACCTTATTAGAGTTATATCCATCAATCGTAGTCACTCATATCGTAATGTATCATGATTAACCAGTCCATCGGTCGGGAATATTGAAATTACGGTCCTTTGACCACAAACTTCTATATTTGGAAAAAAATAAACTCGGAACTCTTGAGGGTTTTCTATACAACCCAGTGACGGAATCAAAGAATTCCGGGATATATTCCTTAGCCTATGGAAAGTCCAGAGAATTCCGAAGTTTACTTTCGTTTTCTTGTCAATGAAGTTGGCAATTTTGTGCATTTCTCAAGAAAAAGATTGTCCCCCAATTGAATGGAAGGTAATCAAATTGGGCTCATGACATTCTTTGAAAAGATAAACATCTTTGGAAGTAAACCAGACCAAGTTTTATTTTATGAGGGAAATAACAAAATAAACATGGATTGAAGCGAGCAGGTGTGGAAGCGATGTCTGCATAGTTAGTAAAATTTTCTTACTGTGGTTGAACACAGCTAACAAACATGCTGGTACTGCTATTCACGAAAGGGGTACACACAAAAAGGTAATAATTTAAACCACTCGAGTTACTGAATCTGTTGGAGCAAAACCATATTTAGAAATTGTAATGCTTCATTTTTTTTTAAATGAAATGCAATGAAAGGAGACAATTTTTATATGTGCATCAAACAAATAATACAGTAAAGTCGAGCCTTCTGAAATGATGTTCCAAATACTTGTGTTTGATCATCTTACTTTTAATTTTGATGACTGACTGGTCATCATCGCAACACATAAACACGGGAGTCTAAAATTCCAGCAATAAAGTGGTTATGTTACATAAAATGTCCTGAAACCCCACACGGAGCTACATTTTGAAGCTATGGCCCTCAGTTTTCATCAAAGAAAAAAAAATCTAGATGTGTTTCCTTAAGAGAGGCAACAATTGCACATGTTGTAAATTGTGTTCATCGGATATTTATTATAGAAGATAGAACAGTTTTTCATTCCAAATGAAATAACAGAAAAAGAAATGAAATGCAAGTGAGAAAATCTAAAGACTTGCATATCAATAACAGACTCGGAAACAGTGACATAAACATAACTGTAGATCTTTGTTTCTGCCAAAAAAAAAACCAACTTTCTGTTGATTTTTTTTACTGCCCCTACTCTTGTTGCAAACACTATGTATAGTATAAAGCTGTAAATTTCTTGCTTGCATACGATGATAAAGCTAGAAAACAGTAATACTGCATTTTGACGCTTTGATTAAAGCCTGATATCAGGAAAAGATGACCATTGACATATCTTTTTTAGCTCACCTGGCTATGCCAGAGTGAGCTATTGCCATCATTTGGCGTCGTCGTCCATCCGTCCGTCTTTAGCTCGCTTTCAAAAATCTTCTCCTCTGAAACCACTGGGTCAAATGGAACCAAACTTTAACTGAATCATCACTACGGTATCTAGTTTCAAATTTGTTATTTTGTATGTCTTAGGTCAAACAACATGGCTGCCATTACTAAAAATAGAACATAGGGGTAAATTACAGTTTTTGGCAAATAACTCAAAAACGTTACAGATATCAAAAATCTGACAGGGTAAAAATGATCAGCATGAAAAGATCTACTCAGGCGTCTAATAGTTATTGCCCTTTTTCCGTAAAATTTTCAAAATTTTGACGTTTTTTATTTTTTATTAAAAAAACTATAACAGATAGAGGTTAAGTTTAAATTGCAAAAGTGTTCAGCATGTTAAGATTTACCAACATGGATATTTTGAAGAAAATCCAAGTACCTATACAAACATGTATATGAGTTGTGGTCCTTTATTGGTCAAATTTTTCGTGATTTTTTACTTTTTGTCCTACATTTCAAAAACGCTTTGAGGTTTAAATTGCAAAAATGTGCAGCATGTTAAGGACTATATTTTATTGAACACATTCAAGTTTTCCGACCGCTTCCAAGATGGCCGCCAGCGGGAACTTAGTTTATCATTTGACCTAATGGGAAAATTAATACAAAGAACTTCCTCTTGAGAACCACTGAATGGATTTGAACCAAACTGGGCATGAATGATGCTTATGAGGTGCTGACCAAGTGTTGTTACTTTGGTGCCGATCCATCATCCAACATGGCCGCCAGCAGGGATCTTAATTTTAACATTGGACCCTAAGTGAAAATGCATACAAAGAACTTCTACTTTAGAACCACTGAATGGATTTGAACCAAACTTGGCATGAATGATGTTTATGAGGTGCTGACCAAGTGCTGACCAAATGTTTTTACTTTGGTGTCAATCTTTCATCTTATATGACCAACAGCATTGGACCCTATGGGAAATGCACACAAAGATCTTCTAGAGAACTGCTGAATGGATTTAAATCAAACAAGACATGAATGATGCCTGTCAGGTGCTGACCAAGTGTCACCAGCTGTAAACTTAATTTAACAAAAGATTTTCTTCTAGAGAATTGCTTAATAGATTTTATCCAAACTTTGCTTATGAGAAGCTGACCAAGTGTTGTTACTTCAGTTCTGATCCATCATCCAACATGGCTGCCAGCAATGCATTGGACCCTAAGGGGAAATGCATACAAAGATATCATGGAAAACCATTGAATGGATTCAATTTAAACATTGCATAAATGAAACTTGTGAGATTTTGACCAAGCTTGTTACTTTGGTGCTGATCCATCTTCCGACATGGCCACCAGTAGCAAAGCTTAGTTTAACATTGGACCCAGTGGGAAAAAGATCTTCTCCTCAGAAACTGCTTGAACAATTTCATGATAGTCCTTATTTGACCCTCTTCAAAGTTTTATGTTAAATAACTGCTAGCAGAGAACGTAGATTAACATAGGCCCCTTAAGTTTGGAAACTGCATTCAAAAATCTTCTCTGAAACTGCTTGAACAATTTTAATTAAATTTTATAAAAAGTTTCTGATTTTTATGTGCATACACCACCAAAGATGGACCATCAAGTGGGAATTATAATGCTGCATGACCCAGGTGAGCAATACAGGGTCTTGAGAGCCTCTTGTTATTTTATTTTTTGGAACATATGAGTTAAGACATATAAATTATATCTTAAAATAAAAGAATTCTGTCTGCTATTTTTATTAGGCTTGACCTACTTTAAAACAAAAATAATAATAGTTATCAGATTTGTTTTCATCTATTTTTAGATTGGTCATTGCCATGTGGTTGATGCCAGCCAGAAAGAAGAAGCTTGTTGTTTAGCCAGGTATATGTTTGTATAATACACAATGCTCTTATTTCTTATTTCATTATCATGACTGTTTTATCAATTTTGATAAACTCAGAATAATAAATGTTACTTGCCTCCCCTTTAAAAATTACAAAAATTTTCTCAAACTAACTGAAGGCCATATTTAGTAAACTTGTTGATCATCATCAACCTGTTTTAAAAAAAATCCAAGTTGAATGGATAGTGTATATTGTATAAATATTGCAGGTTAATCCTTGGTGTAACAGAGCATGGAACTGTAACAGGAATGAAAAAAGAAGGATCAGGAAGTCTGGATCCATCTAGTATTGATGACATGTTAGATGTAAGTTGTATGAAACACATGTTGCCCTGTAATGTAAAAAAAACTGCAAACCAAAGTACCGGTCAAGCCAAACTTAAAGTCTGTCAGACAAAATTTTCAGGAAACTGGACCAAATGTCTGCATATATATGGTATGGTATGATCATACATGTATGTATCCTTTTATGTTCAAAATGTACTGTGCTTTCGGATATGTTGTCTGTTAAATCCAATATTGTTTACACCAAATCAGCGGATCATGTTCACCTACATTGTCAACTTAATTGACTTACATTCAAGTTTTTGAACAAGTTCAAATCTTAGTCATGGTACATGACCTTGCATATGCATACATTTCTGATGTTACATCAGCATCAAGGCAAAATTTGGTCACTTTGACTACATTATTTGCTTGATTGACTTACCTTCAAGTCTATTTAGAATTCAGACAATGTACATGGTAAAAACTTGTCTTACATATGCATGTACATGTATGTCTTGTGTAAATCAGCATCCCGGCAAAATAAGGTAATGTTTATCTACATTTTCTGATGGATTGACTTGCATTCAAATTCATTCAAAATAAGGTAATGTTTATCTACATTTTCTGATGGATTGACTTGCATTCAAATTTACTTCAAGTTTATATCTCAGTCATTGTATATTGTGGGATTCTCTTACCTGGCATATCTGTAATTTTTAGCTACACTTTCCACTTGATGGACTTGAGATTTCATTTTGAATCATATAATGCAGAATTCAGTCACTGTTGTAATCTTTTAGATGCATTTATCTCTGACTTTAAAGTAAATTAAGGTTATTGTGACCATATCCCACAAGAGGTAAACCTTGTAATAGTTGATTACCTATCTTTTGTCAAAGTTTTCTGTTTTTTCAAAGTCTAAAGGAAAGACAAATTGTATATGCCTTAATATTTCAATCAACATGTTAACCAAAGTTTTACCATATCTAGGATTGTTATTATTAAATACAACTTTTTTTATGCATATTGATGAAACTTATAGTGATCATGTGTGTGTAAGGCTGCCTTTAGCAAAATTCTAGATTCTCATCTCCTCCCACCCCTATTTGGAGAGGTCCACAGAATTTGTATTTTGGTTTTTATACCCCCCGCAAACAAAGTTTAGGGGGTATATAGCAATCAACCTGTCTGTTCCTCCTGTCCACACTTCTTGTAAGCACAACTCCTTTTAAACCACTGGAAGGATTTTGATGAAACTTTACACAAAGGAAGGACACTACATGGACACGTGCATGAAGGAATATAATTATTGTCCAAAACAGGAAGGGGAGATAATTTGACTTTTGATTTTTTTGTTGATTCGATCTTCACAGATTACCTCGTAAGCACAACTCCTCTAAAACCACTCTAAGGATTTTGATGAAACTTCACATGAAGGAAGGACACTATATGGAGATGTGCATGAAGGAATATAATTATTGTCCAGAACCAGGAAGGGGAGATATATTGACTATGACTTTTTGTTGATTCCATCTGCACAGATTACCTTGTAAGCTCAACTCCTCTTAAACCACTTGAAGAATTTTCTTGAATCTTTACACAAAGAAAGGATACTATATAAAGATGTGCATGAAAGAATATTATTTATTGTCTGAAACCAAGAAGGGGAGATAATTTGACTTAAACTATTTATTGATTCATTCTGCAATGATTTTTTGGATTTTGAAAAAATTTTCCAAAAAAATAATATAAAGGATACCTGGTAGATACAGTCAAACCCGCATTAAGAGACCACTCAGGAGAATGTGCAAAAGTGCTCTCTTACAGCAGGTGGTCTTTCAATAAAGGTTCATAATGTAACTATTTTTTACGCCCTATACAACAATTGATCTATTTCAGACAAAGATCGATATGTCCTATAGAGGTCAAAGAAATCTATTTAAGTAAAAAAATTGCTAAAATTCATAGAAATACTAAAAATTTTCAAACATTTTAAAAACAACAACAAACCTTTAATCAAAATTAAATTATAACTAACATTTTTCCATACAAAAAACCGGTTTGCAAAACGAAAACAACATCAGTATATTATTTTTCAATATCTCTTGCAGGCCATCGCACTAAATTGTTTAAATGGTCGCTGAAAAGGGTCAAAGTGGTCGTTAAGGAGTATATTTTGATGGTCGTTGGTTGCGTTTTGCTGGTGGTCATTGAATGCAATTAAAATATATAGTAAAATTCGTCGGGGGTATAAAAGTAGTCGTTTACAGCATGGTCGTTTAGTGAAGGTGGTCGTTTTGGCAGGTTTGACTGTATATTGAAACAAAGCTGTGGGAGAGAAACACCTTTTTCATTGTAATCCTCTTGAGAATTTTTTCAAAGTGTTGGAACAAAAATAGTTTTTGTGAAAAATGTCAAAGAGGCCAAAAAAGGGGCATTTTATTTTTGTCGAGTTTCGACAGAAAAAGTTATTTCTTGTGGATTATATTATTGTGTCTGTACTCATATTGAATCGTACTGTGTTCACACCTATTATTGTGTCCACACCTATTATTGTGTCCACACACACCTAAATTTGCACTTACCATGTTGATTCAGGGTTCAATGAACGGGGGTATATCTGGCTACCATTTGGCGACAGCTCTTGTTGGCTATGTTTTTAAATTTCCTCTGGATTTTTGCTAAATATTCGAAAAAATAAAATTTGCCCACACATCCCATTTTTTCTTAAAAAAAGATGGGAATATCTAGGATTTTTTGTTGTTGTGGCCTTAAGTATATATTTTATAAGGATGTCATTAGAACAATTATTTCAGATTGTCTTGATACATTTTATGAGTCTGCCATAAGATATATATAGTATATATAGTTGAAGTTTTTACTTCAATTCTAAATCAAAAGACATTTATATGATCCAGATTCAATTATATGTTTTTCAGACCGGAAAGAGGGTAGGAATTTCTCTGAACAAATCATTATGGGAGGCTTTAGAGGAAGAGGAGAGACAAGGGAAAAAGAAAGGATTAACTGGTTTCCTGAGGTAGCAGTCAATATTTAAACTGATCACTGTGACTGATACAGTATGATACACATACAGCGTAGTTGTACATGTATAGTTGATGATCTACTGTACTTAAACACTACCAAAGAGGAGATAACTATTAGGAATAAAATTCATTGAGTGATTTGTACATTTCTGCATTACAACGAGTGTACAGTGTCTGGATGAAAAAACTTAGGGACGTCATATCAATGTGTGTAAGAATGCAAAGCATGATTTGCTGTTCTGAATGTATTCTATGATGCAAATAAAAATAATAAAATGCTGAATGTAGTTTAATTCAATTGAAAATTAAAAATTCATGTCATCTCCAAATAATCTAATGTAGAAAATTCCCCAATCTTTTAAATAACAAGCACAAATGAAATCCTAAATTAAACCACCGACAACAACAGACCTAAAGGCTGCCAAGACACACTGAAATAGTGTCCAAAGAAATTGATATACAGTGCACCCTCGTTATATCGCCACCTTTGGGACCAGAGGACGTTTTGGCGATAAGCGAGGGTGGCGATATATCGAGGGAATAAATTACATAGAAACTATGCAACTTTTCGAAAAAATGTACCATGAAAATGGTTGGTGATAAGTTGAGGGACCGCCGTTAAAGAGGGGCGGTATAACGAGGGCGCACTGTACTAGGTGTTTAGGTGCTTCTACTATATAAACATTGCAAAACTACTCTTTCAAAGGTAAAAACTACTTAAGGTGGCACGGGGTCTAAAATTTGTCAGATAGAATATTCTGAAATTTTCATGACTTATGCTTTGTTGAAAGGGCTTACAAAAAATAAAATAAAAATTATGGGTCATTGGCCATATAATAATGAAACCTGTCATCTAAAAATTAGCTATTTTTGGTTGAAATGATAGGGAAAATTAGTGAATTTAACGAAATTTTAATTTATTTTAATTACATCAGATAAATTTTTTATATGACCGCAAAATTTTGAGGTCGTATAATGGTATGGTGCTGTCGTCGTCTGTAGACACCTCTGTTTTTGGTCAATAGCTTAAGTTCCAGTTGATCAATCCTTACTAAATTTTAACACAATGTTCCTTGGCACAAAAGGAAGGCTTGGATTGGTTTTTGTCTCGCCTGCGATGAATGTCGCGGAAGCGAGACATAGCGATCCAAATTCAGTTGTCGTCGTCTGCGCCAACAATTGCATTAGTTTTTCATATGTTGAATAGAGTCATTTAAACTTCATAGAATTGTGTCAAAATTTGACAGAAGCTAGATAATGGTCAGAAAATTACCTCTAGCTTAAAAAAAATGGAATTTTTTTTTTTTATTTTTCCGTATTTGGACTTAGTTTTTTTAAATGTTAACCCACAAATTAAAGAATAAAGTTAATAAATCTTATTGGAATATCATAAAAACTGGTCAGAAGCTAGAAAATGTTCTGAAAATTACCTCCAGATGAAAATTTTGAAATTTTTTTTTTCATTTTTCCGTATTTTTTCCGTATTTGGACTTAGTTTTTTTTGCAAAAAAATTGAATGTTAACCCACATATTAAAGATTTTTATACGACCGCAAAAATTTTGCGGTCGTATATTGGTATGGTGCTGTCGTTGACGTCATCGTCGTCGTTGTCGTCGTCGGCGTTGTCGTTGTCGTCGTCGTCGTCTGTAGACACTTCAGTTTTTGGTCAATAACTTTAGTTCCAGTAGATCAATCCATATGAAATTTTAACATAATGTTCTTTGGTACAAAAGGAAGGCTTGGCTTAGTTTTAGTCATTGTGGCCCCACCCGTTTTTAAAAAAAGGGGCCAAAAAGGGTTAAATTGGGTGTTTTCACATGTTTGTCTGTAGAATCTTTATTATTAATCGGATTTTGATAGGGTTTCTTTCAGTGTGCTCCTGAGGAAATTTCCAATCTGGAGTATGCCAACGGATTTCACATAGCATGTACCGCTCACAAGATAAATGGGGCCCAACAGGGGCAAATCTCCAAAAAAATTTTTTTTTTTATTTTAAGTCCGATTTTGATGCAGTTTTTTTTAATGGATTCCTTGTGAAAAATTAATATGGCGCTCAGCTATTAGATTTTTGATAACTTGTTTCCTTTCCCAGCTATGAGGGGCCAAACGGGGCCAAAATTGCGAATTTGCAGATTATGTAGAATTTTTATTTTTCATCGGATTTGGATGGGATTTTTTTCTTTGGATTCCTCTTGATCTAAGCTTTCAGTAGTATGCCAACGGATTTTGTGTAGGTCTTACCGTTTCCGAGCTACAAGGGGTCGAAGGGGCAAAAAATGCAATTTATCTTAAATATGTCAAATCTTTATTTTTCATCGGATTTCAAAGGCATTTTTTTCTTTGGATTCTTCTTGATCTAAGCTTTCAGCAGTATGTAAACGGATTTTGTGTAGCTCTCACCGTTTCCGAGCTACAAGGGATCAAAGGGGCCAAAAATGCAATTTTCTAAATATGTCAAATCTTTATTTTTCATCGGATTTCGATTGGATTTTTTTCTTTGGATTCCTCTTGATCTAAGCTTTCAGAGTTATGCAACAGATTTGGCGTGGCTCTTACCGTTTCTGAGCTACATGGGGTCAAAGGGGCCGAAATTTCAATTTTTCTAAATATGTCATATCTTTATTTTTCATCAGATTTCAATGGAATTTTTTTCTTTGAATTTCTATGGATGTAAAGTTTTAGTTGATAGTACATATTTTACATAGCTCTTACGTTTTTTTCATCAGTAAGTGATCAAAAAGGATGAATTTTTCCCTATTTTGTTTCTAGCTAATAACTGTGTCAAGCTTCTTTTTGTGTCCATCTAATTATTTTGTCAAGCTCTTTACTGTGTCCACATTCACTTTAAACTACTTTTGTTGAAATTTCAGTGGTCGACATGCTGCGGTCGTATCATGCTGCGCTCGGCGTAGCCCTTTATTAGAAGTTGAATAAAGTTATTAAATCTTATTGGAATTTATTGAAAAGTGGTCAAAACTTAGATGATGGTCAGAAAATTATCTCCAGCTGAAAAAATGGGAATTTTTTTTTGTTGGTTTTTCCATATTTTTTGTGTATTTGGACTTAGTTTTTTGCTAAATATTTCAATGTTAATACACAAATAAAAGTGAATTAAGTGTTTGTATCTTAACAGAATTTCATTAAAATTGGACGTTGCTGCATGCAGTGTGCAGATATGAAACAAGCTGTTGGAATTTTCATTGTGGTTCCAACTTCGGTAAATTTCCTGAAAATATCAAAGACTGATAATTTTTGAAATTTTTGCGTATAATTTTGAAAATAAGGCAATTCTTTGATGCCAAGCATAATTTTGAACGCATAAGAAATAAAAAACAGGGTTCCAATATTGGTAAATTTCCTAGAACTGTCCAAGACATGAAATTTTTTGAAATTCTTCTTAGCAACCATGGTTTTTGAGTGAATTTGAAATAAACAAACATTTTAATAAATAAAATTGCAAAAATTTTTGATTCCACTTTTTGGTAAATTTCCTGGAACTCTCTTAGACCAATTAATTTTTGGAATTCTACCTAGCAACCATACTTTTTTAAAAATATATTGATGAAAACAGTAATTATCAATAATGGAATTGCAAAAATATTTGATTCCAATTTTGGTAAATTTCCTGAAACTCTTCAAGGTCTTTTATTTTTTTAAATTTTGCCTAGCAACCATGCCAATCTAAATACATTTTGGTGAAAACAGTCATTTTCAATTCTTAATTGCAAAAATATTTGATTCCAATTTTGGTAAATTCCTGAAACTCTTACAGACCAGTTATTTTTTGGAATACAGAAAGTATATAAACGTTAGTATAGTCCTGATTATAATGATAGCTTACTGAGCAGGCGAGACACATGGTTCCGAGGAACATTTACGAACTTTTGTAATTGTGACCCCTCTTGTTTTCAAAAAAAGGGCCAAAAAGGGGACAAATTGGGTTTTATCATATATTGGGCTGTAGAATCTTTATTGTCCCCCGCTGCAACACGACGGAGGGACATGGTAATTGTCTGCGTCCGTGCGTCCATGTGTCACTTTTTTTGTGGGCGCAACTCCTCAGAAACCGCTGGTCAGAATTCATTCAAATTTTACAGGATTGTTAGTGACCATTAGTACTAGATCATATCCGTCGCCATTTTGATTCGTCAAATTTTGTTGGAGTTATGGGACTTTGATTATTTCGACATCGTTATACAATGGCAAATCTTGTGGAAGCAAATCCTCAGAAACCGCTGGCCAGAATTCATTCATATTTTACAGGATTGTTAGTCACCATTAGTACTAGATCATATCGCATCGCCATTTTGATTCGTCAAATTTTGTGGGAGTAATGGGACTTTGGTTATTTCCACATTGTTTTACAATGGCAAATCTTGTGGACGCAACTCCTCAGAAACCGCCGGCCAGAATTCATTCAAATTTTACAGGATTGTTAGTCACCATTAGTACTAGATCATATTGCATCGCCATTTTGAATCGTCAAATTTTGTTGGAGTTATGGGACTTTTATTATTTCGACATTGTTTTACAAAGGTAAATCTTGTGGACGCAACTCCTCAGAAACCGCTGGCCAGAATTCATTCATATTTTACAGGATTGTTAGTCACCATTAGTACTAGATCATATCGCATCGCCATTTTGATTCGTCAAATTTTGTGGGAGTTATGGGACTTTG
>MJUU01036939.1:52425-62905 GCA_002080025.1 Modiolus philippinarum | reverse complement strand
GAAGAAGATCTTTGAAAGTGTTTTCCCATAGGGTCCAATGTTAAAACTATGTTTCCCGCTGGCGGCCATCTTGAATATCGCTCTGACCTGAAAAACACCTTTTTTGCAAAGGACCACCGATGGACTGTTCTGGCCAAGTTTGGTTCCAAATGGCTCAGTAGTTTCAGAGAAGAAGATCTTTGAAAGTGTTTTCCCATAGGGTCCAATGTTAAAACTATGTTCCCCGCTGGCGGCCATCTTGGAAATTGCGCGGACCTAAAAAAAAAACCTTTTTCGTAAGGGACCACCCAAGGACTATTGTGGGCAAGTTTGGTTGCAATTGGCTCAGTAGTTTCAGAGAAGAAGACCTTTGAAAGTGTTTTCCCATAGGGTCCAATGTTACATTTATGTTTCCTGCTGGCGGCCATCTTGGAAATCGTGCGAACCTAAAAAACACATTTTTTGTAAGGAACCACCCAATGACTATTGTGGCCTAGTTTTGTTCCAATTGGCTCAGTAGTTTCAGGGAAGAAGATCTTTGAAAGTGTTTTCCCATAGGGTCCAATGTTAAAACTATGTTTCCCGCTGGCGGCCATCTTGAATATCGCTCTGACCTGAAAAACACCTTTTTTGCAAAGGACCACCGATGGACTGTTCTGGCCAAGTTTGGTTCCAAATGGCTCAGTAGTTTCAGAGAAGAAGATCTTTGAAAGTGTTTTCCCATAGGGTCCATTGTTAAAACTATGTTTCCTGCCGGCGGCCATCTTGAATATCGCCCTGACCTGAAAAACACCTTTTTTGCAAAGGACCACCGAAGGACTGTTATGGCCAAGTTTGGTTAGAAATGGTTCAGTAGTTTCGGAGAAGATCTTTGAAAGTGTTTTCCCATATGGTCCAATGTTAAAACATATTTCCTGCTGGCGGCCATCTTGGAAATCGCACGGACCTAAAAAACACCTTTTTTGTCAGGGACCATCCAAGGACTATTGTTGCCAAGTTTGGTTCCAATTGGGGCAGTAGTTTCAGAGAAGAAGATATTTAAAAGTGTTTTCCCATAGGTCCAATGTTAAAACTATTTTCCCCGCTGGTGGCCATCTTAGAAATTGCGCGATCCTGAAAAACACCTTTTTGTAAGGGACCACAAAAGGACTATTGTGGCCAAGTTTGATACCAATTGGCTCAGTAGTTTCAGAGAAGAAGATCTTTAAAACATTTTCCTATAGGGTCCAATGTTAAAACTATGTTCCCCGCTGGGGGCCATCTTGGAAATTGAGCGGACCTAAAAAAACACCTTTTTTGTAAGGGACCACCCAAGGACTATTGTGGGCAAGTTTGGTTGCAATTGGATCACTAGTTTCAGAGAAGAAGACCTTTGAAAGTGTTTTCCCATAGGGTCCAATGTTAAAACTATGTTTCCCGCTGGCGACCATCTTGGAAATCGCACGGACCTAAAAAACACCTTTTTTGTAAGGGACCACCCGAGGACTATTGTGGCTAACTTTGGTGCCAATTGGCCCAGTAGTTTCAGAGGAGTAGATCTTTGAATGTGTTTTCCAATAGGGTCCAATGTTAAAACTATGTTTCCCGCTGGCGGCCATCTTGGAAATTGTGCGAACCTAAAAAACACCTTTTTTGTAAGGGACAACCCAATGACTATTGTGGCCAAGTTTGGTTGCAATTGCCTCAGTAGTTTCAGAGAAGAAGATCTTTGAAAGTGTTTTCCCATAGGGTCCAATGTTAAAACTATGTTTCCCGCTGGCGGCCATCTTGGAAATCGCACGGACATAAAAAAAACACCTTTTTTGTAAGGGACCACCCGAGGACTATTGTGGGCAACTTTGGTGCCAATTGGCCCAGTAGTTTCAGAGGAGAAGATCTTTGAATGAAAAGTTTATGACGGACGGACGGACGACTGTCGCAAAGTGATGACAAAAGCTCACCCTGGCATAGCCAGGTGAGCTAAAAAGTACAGAAACATGCTGAACACATTACACAACTGATATCACAATGCCTTCAACAATAAACAACTTTCACCCACCTTACAACAAATTCTGTTTCAAGATGGCTCCCTTGTATCATTTGAAACATAATTCTTTCTAAAAGTTTAGAACAGACAAAAGACGGATTGAAGCTGGAAGCCATATGATGGCAAAAGCTCATTCCCACTTAGGCCATGGGAGATGAAACAGTGTCCAAAGAATTCTGTTCAAACTCGATATACACATGTACATAAACAGTGTCAAAAGAATAATTATACTATTCGTGCAGAAAGAAACCTGTTAAGACTGGTTGGCAGGTCTACATCCCATCCAAGACAGCAGCAAGCAGAGAACATAGTTAAATAACAACACAATCAAAATGTTAACTGATATTGCTTATCAAAGAAAGGTCCTCAGAAACAATTATCCACAGTGAACTTGCATTCATCACAAAAAGAAAGAACTTTTTTGTTTAAAGACATGCCAAAAATTCAGAATATCAAAGTACATTGTATTTCCTCAACGACATCATACTAGACTTGCCACAAGTCTCGCTGTACGGCAGCTGGATAGTAATGGGTGTTTGATAGTAACGATGTGAACTCTCTGATTGCAAAATATTTTAGAAAAAAAAATTAAAAATTAAAAAAATTACAGAGAGACTTGTGGCAAGTCTAACATCATACAAATGCTGTCAATTTCGTCAATACTCAAATTAATTGTTACAGGACAGCAGACTTAAATGTTTTAGAAGTTGATTTCAATACAATGTAGACCGAGCTAACAGATTGATTCATTAACACAGTCTGTTAGACTGCAGGCCAAAGTAATAGAGGTCTGGCAGGTCCCAAGATTGATGAGGATGTTGACTTAAGTCAATTAAGACATTCTTTTTCATAAGAATCATGGTCTCTTGTTGCATATTTAAATACTATGGCAATTGCATTTTCACAATGCATAATGAATAGACCTGTTTTTCTGCTTTAACTTTGATTATTGGCATCAGAAATGTAATAAGCATACCTCACCTAACCTGAATAATTAAGTCTCTCTGAATATCTGAATCTCTTTACTTTGGAGGACCTGATTTTCCAATGACCATTGGACTTACTGAGTGGGGACAAATCAAATTTCTTTTATCATTTGAGACTGTGCAGATACACAAACAAATGAACTATTTTGCAAAAAGAAGTGATGAGAGAAGGCTTTACAATATTATCTGGACTATTGAGGTAGGTGATAACTGTTCCTTTAATAAAAATTAGAGGCTCAGACACTGAGCCTGAATCGCTCACCTGACAAAATGCTTACAGCAGGTGATGAAAGTGATGTTTATCCCATTGGATCCTATGTTAAAATATGTTCTGTGTTGGCAGTCTTGTTTTTTTTTTCAGATCAAAACAAAATAAGCAATCTTAGTTTGACTGAATTTGCTTCAATAATTTCAGCACATGTGATGAAAAAGATGTTTTCATATAGGGGTACTATTTCAAACCAAGTATGTTCGATGCTGGGAGCCTTTTTTTTTTGTTGGATCCCAACAAAATGAGCAATCTTTGTAAAGAACCTTCCATACATCATTTCTGTACAGTTTGGTTGAATTTGCTTCAATAGTTTCAGAGCAGATGTTGAAAATGATGTTTTCCCAATAGGGTCCAATGTTAAAACTACGATCTGCGCTGACGGTCATGTTTTTTCTTGAATCATTACAAAATGAGCAATCTTTGTGAAGGACCTTCCAAACATCATTCCTGTAAAGTTTGGTTGAATCTGCTTGTGGTTTCAGAGAAGATGAAAATGTGAATTTCCCATAGCAACAATGTTAAACTATGTTCTGTGCTGGCAGCCATGTTTTTCGTCGAATAGGAACAAAATGAGCAATCTTTTTAAAGGACCTTTAGTACATCATTTCTTTTAAGTTTGGTTGAATTGCATCAGCAGTTTCAGAGTTGATGAAAATGTGATTTTTCCAACAGGGTCCTATGTTAAACCTAATTTCCGTGCTGGTGGCAATGTATTTTATCAGACCAGAACGAAATGAGCAAGCTTTATAAAGGACTTTCCATACCTCATTCCTGTAAAGCTTGGTTGGATTTGCTTCAAAGGTTTCAGAGGAGAAAATGAAAATGTGAATTTCCAATAGCGACAATGTTAGACTATGTTCTGTACTGGCAGCCATGTTTTTTGTTGAATCAGAATAAAACGAGCAATCTTTGTAAAGGACCTTGATTACATCATTCCTGTAAAGTTTGGTTGAATTTGCTTCAGCAGTTTCAGATCAGTTGATGAAAATGTAATTTTTCCTATAGGGTCCAAAGTTAAACCTAAGTTCCACGGTGGCGGCCATGTTTTTTATCTGATCATAATGAAATGAGCAAGCTTTGTAAAGGACCTTCCATACATCATTCCTGTAAAGTTCGGTTGAATTTGCTTCAGTGGTTTCAGAGAAGAAGATGAAAATGTGAATTTCCCATTGCGACAATGTTAAACTATGTTCTGTGCTGGCAGCCATGTTTTTCGTCAAATAGGGATAAAAGGGGCAATCTTTTTAAAGGACCTTTATCACATCATTTCTGTAAAGTTTGGTTGAATTTGCATCAGCAGTTTCAGAGGAGTTGATGAAAATCAACAAGGTCCAATGTTAAACCTAAGTTCTGTGCTGGCGGCCATGTTTTTTATCAGACCGGAACAAAATGAGCAAGCTTTGTAAAGGACTTTCCATACCTCATTCCTGTAAAGCTTGGTTGGATTTGCTTCAGTGGTTTCAGAGGAGAAAATGAAAATGTGAATTTCCAATAGTGACAATGTTAAACTATGTTTTGTACTGGTGGCCATGTTTTTTGTTGAATCAGAATAAAATGAGCAATCTTTTTATAGGACCTTGAGTACATCATTCCTGTAAAGTTTGGTTGAATTTGCTTCAGCAGTTTCAGAGGAGTTGATGAAAATGTGATTTTTCCTATAGGGTCCTAATTTAAACCTAAGTTCAGCTCTGGCGGCCATGTTTTTTATCTGATCATAATGAAATGAGCAAGCTTTGTAAAGGACCTTCCATACATCATTCCTGTAAAGTTCGGTTGAATTTGCTTCAGTGGTTTCAGAGGAGAAGATGAAAATGAGAATTTCCCATAGGGTCCTATGTTAAACTATGTTCCGTGCTGGTGGCCATGTTTTTGGTCGAATTGGATTAAAATGAGCATTCTTTGTAAAGGACCTTTAGTGCATCATTCCTGTAAAGTTTGGTTGAATTTGCTTTGGCAGTTTCAGAGGAGTTGATGAAAATGTGATTTTTCCTGTAGGGTTCCATGTTAAACCTAAGTTCTGCACTGGCGGCCATGTTTTTTATTGGATCGGAACGAAATGAGCAATCTTTGTAAAGGACTTCCATACAACATTCCTGTCAAGTTTGGTTGAATTTGCTTCAGTGGTTTCAGAGGAGAAGATGAAAATGTGTAAAGTTTAACAGACGGACGACGGACGGACGGACAGACGAACGGATGCCAAGAGATTGCAATAGCTCACACTGACTGTTTGGGTCAGGTGAGCTAAAAACCAGAAATTTTGGTTTCAAACATCATCAACAATTGACATTCTTTTCCACTCATATTTTCCCGGAAATACCCATGATGCATTCTGATGTTGACAGGTTTAAACCGCCAATTGATTGGAAGTGAAATGCATTATAAAGACAGGATTATTTGAGTTGGACCTCACAGAGTTTTAATGTTCGCCATCAAGTAAACAAAAAGTATGATAATAAAAAGCAACGGACAAAAAAAAAAACAACTCTACTATCTCAAAGTTATTTATTCAGGTATATTATCTAGAATAAATGCTGATAGATCCATCATTGGTTTCAATTTAAGTTAAACTTTCATCTTCTGATCTGGTCTTAAGAACTTTTTTGGCATTCATTTTTATACCCCGCTCCCCATCGGGGATAGGGGGTATACTGTTTTTGGTCTGTGCGAGCATGTGTGTGTGGGTGTGTGTGTAGGTCCGTCTGCAGCACATTTTCATCGCATTTATCTCAGCAATGGTAAAAGGTACAGATCTGAAATTTTGAAAGATGCTTTGTATGATCATGCCATATTGTGGGATGTATTTTCAGACCTGTGCAAATACTACTTCCTGTTTTTCCATTGTAGCCATATATTGAAATTTTTCGTCAAGGATTTCTCAGCTTGTGTATGCAGTAATGATTTGATATTTCGTCTGAACCTTTGGTATGATGAGTTGTACTGTGTCTCCCCTTTTCAGGTCCATCACTCATCTACTTCCTGTTTGCCGATAACTTTAATTTTTTTTTTCAATGTAGTCATATATTGAAATTTTTTGTCAAGGATTCTCTCAGCTTGCATATGTAATAATGATTTTATATTTTGTCTTAAGCTTTGATATGATGAGTTGTACTATGTCTCCCCTTTTCAAGTCCGTCACTCATCAACTTCTGTTTGCCGATAACTTTGATTTTCTCCATTATAGCCATATATTGAAATTTTTTGTCAAGGATTTCTCAGCTTTTGTATGTGATAATGAGAGTGAGCGGGGGTATAATTGGACGCCATTCGGCGACAGCTCTTGTTCTGAATAACAATATCTTTTTTTTCTCATTCCCCAAAGTAGCGATAAAAGCTGAGTTTTTAATCGCCACATGGAACAATTATTCGCCCCTGTCGAGAGTGGCGATTTTTAGCACTAACAGAGCCATAGAAAACAATCAAAATCTTCATTTCTGAAATGAACAAGCCAATTAACACCAAACATATTAACATTGTCTACATCTCAAATGTTTCTTTCATATTAGCACAAAATGGTCTCCTGAGGGGAACTAAGTAGAAAGTTGGACCCTATAAAAAAGGCCATTTTAAAATCTTCTTGTCTGCAGCTACTAAAACAATATAAAACCAAACTTAGTTATTCTTATATTTTTACACTAAAAATGGTGTAAGTGTAGTCTGTACCTTGTCCAAGGTGGCTGATAGAAGGGAAAAATGTTTAACGATTGATTCTTATGGAAAACACATTTCTGTAACTGTGATGATCAACATAGATTGTGGAACACAGACTGCACAAATGTAACAAGTTTTTGCAAATTTTATTACAAAAATGTTCAGTTTAAGTTTTTATGACACTTTCTGAATTTTACTTGGGGAATCTCCTGACCCCATTTGTTCCTGAGCTGCTGGTCTTTTTAAATTCTTTTCTGACTCTTCAAGTTTTTCTCCAGTCTTTTTATCAAGGACTTTTTGGAACATAAATACACAATATATTGCTGAAATGGAAAAAAAAAAGACAGATAAGTATCACATATTGAAATATGTTTCCAGACAATGGAAATATCACAGTTGACTGTTGACAGTATGACAGTTCGTAGCTTATCCCACTAAATAAATATATGACAAACATCTATCAATTGGCAAACATCAGCAAATAAAGGCAAGTTGAAATCTGCTGAGGTTTCCAGTTTGGAACATCCTTTTAATATCAAACAACATTTAAGAGGGACAATTAAATACTTATGAATCTTAGAAAAATGTGAGCAAAGCTCACTAATATCATACCGCCCGCTCCCCCCTAAAAAAAAGATCAAATCAGATTTTTAAATAGATGATGCACAAGGGCAATGTATACTTAACATTCTGTGAAAGTTTCAATACATTCCATCAAGTGGTCTAGGAGGATTTGTCGCCACAAAGTAAGTACCTTTTGGCAGATGGACGAACAGATGGACGGATGAACAGACGGATGGAAGGACACCATGATCACTATATACCGCCTGCTAAAGCGGGGGGTATTATAATTTCGTAATAGGTTGAACTTATAAACATAATTTGTCTGTCTTTTCTTCCCTCTGTCTGTTGTCACATTTTCCTGAGTCATTTGTTTCAACTAAAACATCTCAAGGTGGTTTGGGTGTCTAAAACTGCACATAGATCTTGCAAATGTGATGAAAATTTGAATTTACCATTCAAATGTGATAAAAATAATTTTGAATAGTTCATTGATAATAAAGCAACATTTATGCTGCAAGTGCAAAATATGTCACATTTTTGAAAAACTCTTTATTTTAATAAGGGGAGATAATTCTAAAGAAACTAGAGGCTCAGAGACAGGCTGTATCGCTCCCCTGACAAAACGCTTCTATGCCATGCATGACTAAAAATGATCATGTTTTTTACCAATGGGGTAGGGTGTTTAGGTATGTTCTCAATTAGCACCCGTGTGTTTTGTCTGATCCTATTGAAATGAGTAATTTTTGCAAAGGACCTTCTATACATTTAGTATAATTTGATTTAATTGTTTTGAGAAAAGATGATGAAAAGGATGGTTTTCTCATACTGGGCTCCAATGTTAAACTATGTTCTGCACTTGAGGCAATGTTTTTTGTCGGACTGAAATGAAATGTGCAATTTTTGTAAAGTACCTTCAGTCATCATTCCTGTAAAGTTTCAGAAGAGTAGATGAAAATGTGATTTTCCCATAGGGTCCAATGATAAACTATGTTCCTTGCTGGCGGCCATAGTTTCTAACGGATTGTAAAGAAATGAGCAATCTTTGTTAAGGACCTTCTATTCATCCTTCCTGTAAAGTTTGGTTGAATTTGCTTCTGCAGTTTCAAAGGAAAAGATGAAAATGTGATTTTTCCCATATGGTCCAATGTTAAAACTAACTTCCACACACAGCCATGTTTTTTATTGGATCAGAACGAAATGAGCAATCGTTGTAAAGGACCTTCCATTCATCATTCCTGTAAAGTTTGGTCGAATTTACTTCAGTTGTTTCAGAGGAGTAGATGAAAATGTGATTTTCCCATAGGGTCCTATGTTAAACCATGTTCCATGTTGGCGGCCATGTTTTTCGTCGGATTGGAATGAAATGAGCCATCTTTGTTAAGGACCGTAAGTACAATACTCCTGTAAAGTTCAGTTCAATTGGCTTCAGCCGTTTCAGAGCAGAAGATGAAATTATGATTTTTCCCATAGGGTTCAATGTTAAACTTAAGTTCCGCACTGGTGGCCATGTTTTTTATCGGATGGTAACAAAATGAGCAATCTTTGTAAAGGACCTTCCATACATCATTCCTGTAAAGTTTGATTGAATTTGCTTCTGTTATTTCAGAGGAGTAGATGAAAATGTGATTTTCCCTTAGGGTCCTATGTTAAACCATGTTCCGTGCTGGCCACCATGTTTTTCATCGGATGAGCAATCTTTGGTAAAGACCTTAAGTACATAATTCCTGTAAAGTTTGGTTCAATTTGCTTCAGCCTTTTCAGAAGATGAAAATGTGATTTTTCCCATAGGGTCCAATGTTAAACCTAAGTTCCACGCTGGTGGCCATGTTTTTTATTGGATCAGAACGAAATGAGCAATCTTTGTTTAGGACCTTAAGTACATCATTCCTGTAAAGTTTGGTTCAATTTGCTTCAGCCTTTACAGAGCAGAAGATGAAAATGTGATTTTTCCCATAGGGTCCAATGTTGAACATAAGTTCTGCGCTGGCGGCCATGTTTTTTATCGGATCGGTACAAAATGAGCATTCTTTGTAAAGTACCTTTAGTACATCATTCTTGTAAAGTTTGGTTGAATTTGCTTTAGTGGTTTCAGAGGAGTAGATGAAAATGTGATTTTTCCATAGGGTCCTATGTTAAACCATGTTCCGTGCTGGCGGCCATGTTTTTCGTCGGATCGGAACGAAATGAGCCATCTTTGTTAAGGACCTTAGTACATCACTCCTGTAAAGTTTGGTTCAATTTGCTTCAGCCTTTTCAGAGCAGATGAAAATGTGATTTTTCCCATAGGGTCCAATGTTAAACCTAAGTTCCGGGCTGGCGGCCATGTTTTTATCGGATCGGAACGAAATGAGCAATCTTTGTAAAGGACCTTCCATACATCATTCCTGTAAAGTTTGGTTGAATTTGCTTCAGTGGTTTCAGAGGAGAAGATGAATATGTGAAAAGTTTAACGGACGGACGACGGACGCCAAGTGATGGCAATAGCTTACACTGACCCTTTGGGTCAGGTGAGCTAATAAAAAGGGGGCAATCACATTTTCATGATTTTTTTTTAAATATGATCGATGACTCCATCATGCCCATTATTTTAATTCATATTTCAAAACTTATTTCTTTAACACATTTTATCCTACATTTTCACCAAAATCTATTGTTTTATTCATATAAAACATAGGTAATCAACGATTACAAAGTTTGCCTCGTAATGGCACATGGACACAGAAACCCAATTTCGCCAGGGTGCTCATTTACCATCCCTTATACAAAGGCTAAATGATCTTACCATGTACAGTTATGGAGACCTGAATTCTGACATAAACGGAAAAGTGACCTAATTTTTTTTTTGCCTGGATGCTGACCTACCCCCAAAGATGCATGCACATGCAAGGTTAGATGATACTACCATGTACAGTTACTTAAATCTGAACTCGGACGCAAACTTGAATGTAAGTCAATCATGCAGAAAATATAGGTCAAAGTGACCTAATTTTGCCTGGATGCTGACCT
>MJUU01036939.1:30981-51399 GCA_002080025.1 Modiolus philippinarum | reverse complement strand
ATCATGCAGAAAATATAGGTCAAAGTGACCTAATTTTGCCTGGATGCTGACCTTCCCCCAAAGATGCATGCACATGCAAGGTTAGATGATCCTACCATGTACAGTTACTGAGATATCAACTCGGACCTAAAATTAAATGAAAGCCAGTCAAGCGGAAAATATAGGTCAAAGAGACCTAATTTTCTTAGAGGCTGTGAGATAGCCCAAGATGCATCTGCACACAAAGTTTGATGACCCTACCCTTCATAGTTGCAGAGATATATGCCCAAATGCGGATGCGGACGCGGACGTAGATGTAGACGTAGACATAGACGTAGACGTAGACGTAGACGCGGACGAGGACGCCGGGGGTACACCAATAGTCCCCCTAAACTTCGTTGAGGCGAACTAAAAATATAAAATAGCATTTTCTCCCTATATAGACTATATTAAAAAGCTCAAAATCTTGCTATTTTGTGAGGCTTCTCCCGAAAAGCAAGTTTGGTGACCTATTGATTTTTTACCAAAATTTTAATGTGCATGTAATAAACTTTCATTCACAGAAAAATGACAAAAATCTATCGTTTTGTTTTTAGTCACACGAACTACCTTAAGTAACTTAATTTTTCTCATTTTGATTCTAATTAATTAACAACCTTCAAAGATCAATTAATGCTTCCATTTCTACTAAGCAACAATATTTATCATGCATAAAAATAAATTAAGAGGCTTGGGGACTGAGCCTAAATCGCTCACCTAACAAAATGCTTCTAATATAAGCCATGTCTATGCTAATGAACAAAATGATTTTTTTCCCTTAGGGTCTAATGTTAAGCTAAAGCCAATTCAGTTTGGTAAAATTTGCTTCAATAATTTTATAGAAGATGACGAAAATGATCAATTTTCCGTAGGGTCAAATGTTAATCTATATTCTGCTCTGTCAGTATAATGTTTTTATCTCATCATAATGAAATGAATAATCTTTTTAAGAACCTTCCATACATCATTACTGTAAAGTTTGGTTGAATTTGCTTCAGTGGTTTCTGAAGATAAGATGAAAATAAGATTTTTCCCTTAGGGTCCAATGTTAAACCTAAGTTCTACACTGGCGGCCATTTTTTTTTTGTTGGATCATAATGAAATGAGCAATCTTTGTAAAGGACCTTCCATACATCCTTCCTGTGAAGTTTAGTTGAAATTGCTTCAGTGGTTGCAGAGGAGAAGATGAAAATATGATTTTTCCCATAGGGTCCAATGTTAAAACTAAGTTCTATGCTAGTGGCATGATTTTTGTTGAATCTGAACGAAATGGGCAATCTTTGTAAAGGACCTTCCATACATCATTTCTGTAAGGTTTAGTTGAATTTGCTTAAGTGGTTTCTAAGGAGAGGATGAAAATGTGATTTTCCCCATAGGGTCCAATGTTAAAACTAAGTTCAGTGCTGGAGGCCATTTTTTTGTTGGATCGGAATGAAATGAGCAATCTTTGTACAGGACCTTCCATACATTATTACACACTGTTAAGTTTGGTTTAATTTGCTTCAGGGGTTTCAGAGGAGAAGATGAAAATGTGAGAATTTAATGGATGGATGGACAGGCAACAGACGCCAAGTGATGGCAATAGCTCACACTGACCCTTTTGGTCAGGCGAGCTAAAAAGATGCCCCCTACTAGTCTTCATGGGGGTAAAAAAACAGAAATTTCTTCAAAGGTGTGATCTCTCTTGAATGTTGTTGACTGAATATGAGTAAATATAGTTCAATATTAAATGTAAGAATTACATACATGTAGCTTCCCATTCTGCTTGAGATAGAGTACCCTGAAAAATAGAGAGTATAAAATATATAATAAAGGAATTAAGAAATAATTCATGGGCGCCGGTGGTTTGTTGGAGATTTACATATGGGTGGCCATTATTTTTGTTAATATTTTACCCAGAGCGTAGCGTAGCGGAGGGAAGGGTAAAATAAACGAAAATAATGGACACCCATATGTAAATCGACTACAAACCACCGGCGAACACGAATTATTTCGATTCTAATATGACATTTCATGATCTGAGCGGACCTATAGTGTACACGGTGATGACAGCCATTTCTTCAGATTTACTGACGTTTTTGTGCACAAAAGGTATTGTGACGTTGTCAATTTCAGCGTAAAGACTGCTGTGAAGTCGCTCATTATGTTATTGGAGATTTTCATATGGCTAGTCGTCATGGTTTCCATTGTTCCCATATAAGAATNTTTTTTTTTTTTTTTTTTTTTTTTTTGGTTGAATTACACTTACAATTTTGATTTGACAGATTTTAGAGGTTCACAACAAAGTTCATTTGTTAATTCAGTTTGTTTATCTGCAACGCCTTCAAAACTTTAAGTCATATTCCAGGCAAATTTGCAGGATATATTTTTCTCATGATTAAGTCGTGCACCTGATACTTAAAATGTTGTTTTTTGCAGATTTTAGATGTTCACTGAGCCAAAAATTGCCCTTCTTTAGTGCAGGCGACACTGACATAAGTATTCCATGGAAAACCCTTCAATTTTTGTCCCAAGCATTAAATGAGATTCAAATAATATAAATACTTTGTACATTGTTCATTTTTTTTTTGGGGGGGGGGGTTTGTGCATTCTTCTTATAAACAAAAGATTTACTTATTTGTCCTGTTTATTATTATGTCAATGTAGTAATAAAATCCAATATGTACAGTTAGTGAAAGTGAAAAATCAAGAAATCTAAGAACCCTAAGTATCATAAGAATAACATTTCAATCAAAGCTTTGCTAAGTCCTAGAACCAATGTAACCTTTCCAAAGGATATGAGATGTTCTAAGTAATTTCAATGGTCTTTAATTATGGATTTGATATTCATAACAAAAAATAGAGATTTTTGACCAGAAGGAGGCACTTGATATTTACTATTCCTTAACAACTTATTTGTTTGTTTTATTGCATTAGAATGTATTCTACTCCAATGAAATTTTTACAATATATTTATTTGAATTTTACCCAACATACCACTTTCACATTTCTTCTGTGTCTGTTGTCCGATTGTTCATCTGATTCCTGTAGACGTTTAATGACTTCCTCTACAGATTTGTAATCTTCAAGCTTGTCACTGACTAGATTTGTACCGTCGTCTGCTGGATAAGCCTAAAGACAAATAGGAAAATCCATTTCTAAAATTCTAATTAAGAAATAATTCATGGGTGCCGGTGGTTTGTTGGAGATTTACATATGGGTGGCCATTATTTGCGTTAATATTTTACCCAGAGCATAGCGTAGCGGAGCGAGGGGTAAAATAAACGAAAATAATGGACACCCATATGTAAATCGACTACAAACCACCGGCGAACATGAATTATTTCAATTCTAATAAGACATTTCATGATCTGACAAGGGTTTATCTAGCTTTTTTGGGAAAAGGGACCCTGTGGGCAAATTGGGAATTTTCAATCGACATTTTATGAAAATTGGGAAAAATATAACAAGATAAAAAATGTCTCTTCACTCTATATTTTGAATAGAAAACTTTAATGTGCCTTATAAAAGGATGATTGACTATAAGTATTATAATTGTGATTACTGTAATATTGTCACAGAGTTTGGTTAAGTGTTTTATTTAATAATTCTGAAACATAATATCAGAGAACAACAAAGACTTTCATAATTTTATTTTTCTTTCTTTCTTTTGTTTGATTATGAGGACAAGCTCATCCAGTTATTCTGGAATTGGAATTTCAATTTTATTTTCATCTACAGTTGGGCTTGGCTCTTCAATTTTATTTAGATTAGATTCATGTTCCCTTGGGCTTGGCTCTACTATTTTGTTTAGATTTGAGGGCTCAGGGTATCTGTACCCTATCCCTCAGGGTACAGATAGGGAGACTTCAGGTCATGACAGGGAGACTTGTGTACACTTACCTTTAAATTAATTTAAATGATAAATGATTTTTTTGTATTTGTTTCCCTCTGCTGGTGAATATTAAACATTCAACAATGGCAATTATTCAAATAGTATTGTTATCTCATGATCTACAATGTAGATTTAATAAAAAAAAAAACTTATTAAAGTTGTATCCGATTTATGTTCCTTTTCCCCCAAAAAGCTTTTGTGCAGGTGCTCCTACATTTAGGTAAGATTTATAAAAGGAAAATAATGCATAGTTCCTTATAAATTTATCAGTCAGTTGCTCAAAGAGGCAGTTTCCAATCAACTAGTTGAACTACATCCTTTTTATGAATGGTTCTCCAACATATTGGAGGGATATATACAGATCATAGATTGCAAGTCACTTCCTGTTGGAGTTGAAACGTATTTATTTAGGGCAAATTTTCATTGAATTTTTGTAATAAATGTATATTATAAAGTCAATTAGCCTGATTTAGAACCATGAGATGTCATTAACAACAACGTTTGAGTTTGAAGAATACAAGATTAAGTTTTATAAATCTATCAACTTACTTCCTGTTACCGGAAATAGAAGGGATTACACAGCGACTTAAAATCGCTTGCTTTTGGGAGCAACTGTAGGTGACTTGGAGCACAACAGGGCAACTATATCGCCCTAATCGCCCAGTATGGTGAACAAGACAGTGTTTCCCTTACAACAAATGCCATACCAACTTCCAGTTATGTTATCCACATTAGAGGAGGAATATACACAGTAGAAGGACATGAATTGTTTACATTTTTACGACAATAACAGAGGATAATACACCGTATATATAGAATTACCCGATTTTTTAACATTTTAACGATGTCACTGGCTATGGCATTTTTATATATATTTGGGAAATTTCAATTTTGGGATTTTTAAAGGTCAAAATTGGGAAAAAAAGGGGGTATTTCCAATTGGGAATGGGTCCGAATAGCTGCCCCTACGAGATCCTAGATAAATCCATGTCTGAGCGGACCAATAGTGTACACGGTAACGACAACCATTACTTCAGATTTACTGACCTTTTTGTGCACAAAACGTATTGTGACATCGTCAATTTCAGCGTAAAGACTGTTGTGGAGTTGCTCATTATGTTATTAGAGATTTTCATATGGCTAGTCGTCATGGTTTCCATTGTTCCCATATTAGAATACTGTTTTAATTCTATTTCACCCAATAAATATACGAAGAGACCAAAAAAGGAATTTTGCTCCGATTCCAAAGACCGAAAACAAAAAGTAAACGCATGGAGAAATCTTATTTGAAAACATATGAGTTAAGAACTTCATCCTCTATTTGAGATTTCTATTATGCATGATCTACCTGAATATTTAACTATTTATACATGTAGCTCATGTAAGTCTTGTTCAATTTCTAAATTTCTCGGTAAACTTCGTGTACCATGTTATTGCATTTTTTACTGAAATGGTTGATGTTTCAAGCAAAGACTTGAACATCATAATCTTGCATGACATATTTTGGTAGGAAACATGTTTAAATTACAATTCAACATGTTCCATTGTAAATTCTGGGAGTCACATGACAAGACTTGTAAATTCTGGAAGTCACATGACAAGACTTGTAAATTCTGGAAGTCACATGACAAGACTTGTAAATTCTGGAAGTCACATGACAAGATTTGTAAATTCTGGGAGTCACATGACAAGACTTGTAAATTCTGGAAGTCACATGACAAGACTTGTAAATTCTGGGAGTCACATGACAAGACTTGTAAATTCTAGGAGTCACATGACAAGACTTGTAAATTCTGGAAGTCAAATGACAACACTTGTAGCATTGCTCGACAATTAGCAATAAATTCTGCTCAAACCAGTGCTAGGGGCTGTCTTGAACTTGCTATGAGGTATGAGTAAAGCTCATTGGTGACTTCAAGATGAAGAACAACAATAAAAGCGTTGTTCCATTGCTTATTATTACCATGTATTTGTAGAGACTTTGTCTCATTTGCATTTACTCCATATCCCTTCATTGTTAATTGTAAATTATGGAAGTCACATGACAAAACTTGTAAATTCTGGGAGTCACATGACAAGACTTGTAAATTATGGAAGTCACATGACAAGACTTGTAAATTCTGGAAGTCACATGACAAGACTTGAAAATTCTGGGAGTCACATGACAAGACTTGTAAATTCTGGGAGTTAAATGACATTACTTGTAAATTCTGGAAGTCACATGACAAGACTTGTAAATTCTGGAAGTCACATGGCAAGACTTGTAAATTCTGGAAGTCACATGACAAGACTTGTAAATTCTTGGTGTCACATGACAAGGCTTACAGATCTAATCCATATCCATATTTGTCAAATGATTCCAAAAAAATTATTAATAAACACACTACAGTCGAACTTGATTGGCACCCAAGGGACTGATGAAAACAGTTCGAGCTAGAGGGGTGTTTGAGCTATCAAGGTTGAACTGTAATTAAATTCCAAGGAAAGGTCCAGAAAAAGGGTTGGAGACATCCAAGGTATTCTCGTTATTGCAGTTAGTGCCAACGAAGTTTAACTGTACAATCTGATTACCTCGAGAGCCTTCATTTTCCGTAATAATGAGCTGTGATCACCCTGTTCTGATTTTTCAGCAAAATACTGTGCAAATGGTTTCCGTAGTAACAACTTCATTCCAAATTCTTCTGCCATTCTACAAAGCAAACAATATAACAGATTCATTTAAAATTTCAGTATTAAACATAGTTAGATACAAAGATTATCTATAAGACTAAAAAGACATCCCTTTATGATAAAATTTTCACTCAAATATGTTGCTAGCAAAAACTTCAAAATAAATTTCATTCCTGGTTTTGCAATAGTTTAGAATTGATCAAAATACAATTTTGTCAATAATTAACAAGAGTTGTAGCTGAAAGGTTGCCAGATAAACCCCCTCCTCATCAAACCCTGAATCATTGTGGTAATTCAAATTTAGGTGGATGTGGACACAATATAAGTATGGACACAATGATGTAATATTCGAGAAATCATTTTTCACAAGATTTCCAATGAAAATATTCTGTCAAAATCAGACAAAAATAGAATTTAACCTTTTTGGTGTTTCCGACTTTCTACACAAAAAAATCATAAGTATTTTTCCTACTTAAAGACAATTCTAAAGTGGATTACAATGATAAAAGTGTTTTTCTGTCACAGCTTTATTTAACATCTACCCATTGAATTATTTCTTTGAAAAATTGTCAAACTTCAAAAGATCATTAGAGATGGAATCAATGAAAAGTCTAATCAAATCATGTCAGCTTCCAGGTTTTGGACAAAAATTATATTCCTTCATGCACATCTCCACATAAAGTCCTTCCTTTGTGTAAAGTTTCATTAATATCCTTCAAGTTGTTTAAGAGGTGTTGCGCTTATGAGGTAATCTGTGCAGATGGAATCAATGAAAACTCAAAGTTGAATTTTCTCCCCTCCCTGGTTTTGGAAAAAAACTTAATTCCTTAATGCAAATCTCCATATAGTGTCCATCCTTTATGTAAAGTTTCATCATAATCCTTAAGATTATTTAAGAGGAGCTGTGCTTACGAGATAATCTGTGCAGATGGAATCAATTATAACTCAAATTCAAATTATCTCCCCTTCTGGTTTTATATTCCTTCATGCACATCTCTACATAGTGTCCTTCTTTTGTTCAAAGTTTCATCATTATCGATCTTTCCAGTGGTTTAAACAGAGTTGCACTTCAGGGGTAATCTGTGCAGATGAAATCAATGAAAACTCAAAGTTTAATTACCTCCCCTCCCTGTTTATGCACTATAATTATATTCCTTCATGCAAATTTCAATATATATAGTGTTTTTCCTTTGTGTAATATTTTATCAAAATCCTTCAAGTGGTTTAAGAGGAGTTGCACTTTCGACATAATCTGTGCAGATGGCATAAATGAAAACTCAGTCAAATTATCTCCTCTTCCTGGTTTCGGGGAAAAAACTATATTCCTTATTGCACATCTCAACAAAGCGTCCTTCTTTTGTGTAAAGTTTCATTATAATCATTCAAGTGGTTTAAGAGGAGTTGCGCTTACGAGGTAATCTGTGCATAAAATCAATGAAAACTTAAGAGTTGAATTATCTCTCCTTCCTAGTTTTGGACAATAATTATATTACGTCATGCACATCTCCATTAAGTGCCCTTCCTTTGCATTAAACTTCACTAAAATCCTTCATGTGATGCAAGAGGAGTTGTGCTTACAAGAAGTGTGGACAGACAGACAGGGCCATTCCTATCTCCCTAAACTTAGTTGAAGGGAGGTATAAATTTCTACCTACTTTTCTAATACTGGAAAATAAACTAGGAATTCAGGACAATCCACCACACCCTCAAGATGAAAGTTATATTTAGCACCAAATAATGGAATGTTGTCTATGTCGTCCGCTACATATGATATCCTATATACTTCATTACCAAATGATTTATCTGTTGATTGTCGAAGTCTATTTCTGTAATAAATATAATGCAAATTAGCAGTTTATATAATATAGCACCTTCCCTACCCAAGGGTTACGATCCATTCCTCTCCACTTCAAGAGGAGAAGAGCGGATCATAAACCTTGGTTAGGGAAGATGATCATACAGGATATTTGTTTCATTTGCCATTTTGAATTTCCAATTTTCAATTTTTCAACTTTAACCACAGATTTTTTCTTGCATTTTTAATTAAAAATCTCAGTTTTCTCCCATTTTTAATTCAAAATCTCAGTATGTTAAAATTTTCAAAAACGTCACATTTTGTATAAATCTACACATTAAAAAGTGAAAACTACAGGACACCAGCATCTCAATGGCATACCCTTATAATCTAATGACTTATTTCATACATACACAATCTCATAAGAATTAGGGGTCGTTCCTATAAAATATCCTCCAAGTTTCAGACATTCACAGGCATTGCGTAACATCATCTCAGCTTGTGGTAAACTCTCGAAGCAGTAATGGAACGAAAACTGACAACTACATAGATCAAATTTTGTGTCGGGATCTTTGTAGCAATCTTTCAATCTTTTCTACAATGGAAAAATGTAAAGATATTTTAAAAGAACATCACTATGTTGACGACCATATGGTGACCCCTATATGCTTTGTTTTGGGTCGTTTTAAGCTGGAGATGGGATGTTGTCTCCTTGACATTTATCACATTTCCTTTCTTTTCCATATCCACAGTATAAGCTAAAACCATTAATTTTCCAAGTAAGAAGAAAACAAGGAGGCATTTACTAGTACCAACTAAAAATTTCATGACTGGACAATTTTAACCTAAAATTTCTCAACCTAAATGTTAAATTTGTTCAGTATAATTATCTATTTGGTTCTAGTGTTAGCGCCAAGAAGGATATCTCTGGACAATCACTGGATAACTTGAAAGGTAAAAGTGTATAATTCCAACTTCCATGATTGCTACGCAACGTCCAATTTCATTGGTCAACGTCATGACAACAAAGAATTATTTCATGATAAATGTTTCTTGCCCATTATAGTCCATTGTGTATGACCTTACCGGTCTACTTGTTGCTATTGTGTAACCAATTTAACAATTTGATTATTCTGTTCACATTATATTTTTGACCAATTGGTATAGCGAAATACAACATGTATTGGAAAAAGTTTTTGGTGGATTGCTATTGTTAACTAATCAACACACTCAGTGTCCTTTTGAATTGTTCAACAATACTATTGTATATCAATCTGTAATAGCCTGGGGAGGTTTTACCTTGAAAAAGTATTACAATGTAACTTAAAAAAGATATATAAATCTACTCAATTTATGGAATGAAAAAAATACAACTAAATCAAATTCCCTTTATTTATATAACAATATTTATTTTTAAATGATGTAATTTTATTAATTTGATAAGGTGCATTCTTTTTTCATTAAATATAAACTCTATATAGTCTTTATTTCAATCAACAAATCAAGGTAAAACCTCCCCAGGCTATTACAGATTGATATACAATAGTATTGTTGAACAATTCAAAAGGACACTGAGTGTTGATTAGTTAACAATAGCAATCCACCAAAAACTTTTTCCAATATATGTTGTAGTCCAGCAATACCAGTTGGTCAAAAAAATAATGTAAAAAGAATAATCAAATTGTTAAATTGGTTACACAATAGGAACAGGTAGACCGGTAATACACAATGGACAATAATACACTCCGGAGAAAAATAGTGTAGTATATTGTGACGTCTAATTCAGTGATAACATTGTTTTAAGTCCAAAGAATTGGATATATGAAATAAAAGTAATTTTGGGAGTTTATGGATGTGGCCTTACACTCACAATCTTTACATAAAGTCCTATAACAAATATAGAATCAGGATGAACATATATAAAGCATATAGTATGATACAAATGCAGGATAAAACAGACAAAGATTTAATATCTGTGTACAGTCTAGGCCATTTTTGTATTCTTGCTTGAATATGAACATACATGTATACATGCACATTGTACAATATAAATATGTGCATAAATGCACACAATATACATGTGAGAAACACTGATACAAGTGATGTCTAATAAATATACATGTAGATAATTAAGTGGTGACATCAAAGCGAAAATTTGAACATTTCTTGATATTTGGGTTATTGGATGTGGTTTGTTTCCATTGATTTATCCACTTTTTTTTACCTTTTTGGGGCCATTTAGGGCTTGCTATATGGCGTGAGGTTCCTCACTGTGTTGAAGACTGTACGGTGACCTCTAGATGCTTTGTTTTGGGTCGTTTTAAGCTGGATATGGGATGTTGTCTCTTAGACATTTACCCCATTTCCTTTCTTTTTCATAATTATGGAGCGAATGTAAACAAACAAACCAGTAGCCATTTGGTAGGTGAAGGTTTCCTGATTTTGGGATGCCATTTTTTTCATATTATTTTCTAATTTGTTTATCATGATGTTTATAATTAACATAACAGATGTTTTAGGCTTAAAATCTTATGAAAGCAAGATCTATGGACAAATGGCAGCCAAATATACCCTCGCTCATTGAACACTAAATCCATATGGTGCAAATTTGAGTATGGACACAATAATATAATTAGAGATCTCCATATAGTGTCCTTCCTTTGTGGAAAGTTTCATCAAAATTCCTGCAGTGGTTTAAATTAAGAGGAGTTGTGTTCATGAGGTAATCCTTGCAGAAGGAATTCAAATCAAATTTATATCTCCCTTTCCTTGTTTCAGATAATAATTATATTCCTACATGCACAACTCCATATAATGTCCTTCCTTTGTGTAAAGTTTCATCAAAATCCTTAAAATAATTTCAGAGCAGTTTTGCTAATGAAATAATCACTGTGGATTAAATAAATGAAAAGTCAAACTCAAATTATCTCCCCTTCCTGGTTTTGGACAATAATTATATTCCTTCATGCACATCTCTATATAGTTTCCTTCCTTTTTGTAAAGTTTCATCAAAATCATAACAAGTGGTGTAAGAGGAGTTGTGCTTATCATAAGTGTGGACAGATGGACGGACAGACATGTGATTCCTAAATAACCCCTAACCTTCATTTGCAGGAGGAACAAATACATGATTTTGATTCAGGGCTCACCAAACTGGGTGATTAGGGCGATAATGTCGCCCTATTGGGCATCAAGTCGCCTAAAGTTGTTCCAAAAAGCGACTAAGAGTCGCCCTATGGATTTTAAAAGTCTCTGTGCATCTTCGCATTTGTGTTTCTATTTCTGTCAATTTCCGGTAACAGGAAGTAAAATGGTAAGATTTCTGAAGATTATTCCTGTTCATTGCAGACCTGAAACCTTGTACATATCAAATCATGATAGGGAAAAAAAGGCAAAATTACCTGTAAGTATAAATTTATTGACAAATTCAACGGAAATTATCCATAATATTTACGTTTCCAACTTGAAATCTGACCGGAAGTGAGCTATTTATATAACAAAAACAAAGAACTACCTTTTTACTGGAGCAGATAAATAAAAAATGCTGTATATTCATTATTGGGCATTCAATATGTATGGATCAATTTATGATTTGACTAATTTCACTTTATTTAAGTTTCAATCATACAAATCTAACCAGAAATGTAAGAGCACCTCAAAAATGTGCTTATTTTGGGTAATTTTCAAAAAAGGGATAAACATTAAAAAAATCAAAAATTATAAAATTTAATTAAATTCATAGCATTAGATGAATATAATGTTTTAATGATTAAGACTAATTTATTTGTGATTGTTAAAATTTGATATGCACCTGAGAAAAGTAAAAAATTGCAGGAAAATCATGAGGATGCGCATTAACAAGTCTCCTTGTTATGCCCTGGAGTCTCCCTATCTGTGCCCTTAGGGAGACTTCAAGTCTCCTTGTTCTTCTGAAGTGTGGTGAGCCCTGTGATTTCAAAAATAGATTGAGGAAATTTGATTTAATTCCTGGACTTTAAAAACAGGCTATGAACTTATTTTATACAATCTTCTACTTGTAAAAGATACGTTTTAAATTACTTTTGTACAATCTGCTGCTATGAACTCTGATGTGAACACATGTAGTGAACTTACTTTTGTACAATCTGCTGCTATGAACTCTGATGTGAACACATGTAGTATACTTACTTTTGTACAATCTGCTGCTATGAACTCAGATTTGAACACTGGTTGTGGATATCTATCACTAGCATTTCTGTCTACCATTTCATTGTAACGGATTTCACATTGTTCTACTGATGTGGCAGCAATATCTAAAAATAAACCGAGGCATTTGATAGACTGTCAGCCATTCCATCATTTTTCAGTTTTTAGCTCACCTGTCCTGAAAGGCATTGTGAGATGTTGCCATCCCTATATGTCTGTCGTCTGTCATCCAGCATCAGTTGTATGACGATTATCAACAATATAATTGTATGCATGTTTTAGTATGGCTATACAATGTTATATGTTAGCCATCTTGGGTACCAAACAGTATACTGAATCCTCAGAATTATTACATATGATTGCAATATACCAGTAAGTAAATTTCCTGAAAATCTCATAACATTTCCTTCTAAAATTCAACCTCAAATCTCACATTCTACATGAAAAGTGCACCAAGTAAAAAATCCACAGTCTAAAAAAATGTGCTTTTGGGCTGGAGCTTTCAAGACACTCAAGGCAAATCAAATTTACCACAAAATTTCTATTGAATCAATTAAATTATTTTATACCATTCTTGTCCATCATTAAAAGACTTTAAAACAAGAGTTGTCACAGAAAGGCAGCCAGTTATTACCCCGCTCACTGAATACTGAATCAATATGGAAAGTGCAAACTTAAGTGTGTGGGGATACAATATAGGTGAGGACACAGTACAAGTGTGGACACAAAACAAGTACGGACACAATGATAAATCCTCCAAAAATAATGTGAAAAAAAAATCAAAGTTATGGTAAAACAGGAAGTAGATGAGTGACGGACTTGAAAAGAGGAGACATGGTACAACTCGTCATACTAAAGCTTCAGACCAAATATCAAATCATAACTTTTATTTTGTTAGTTTTGTTCAGAACATTGACACCTGTTTTAACAGATACCTGTCTAACCAAAATGTGCACTGAAGCTGACTTCAATCTACATGAATGTATTCTGTAATTTCTGAGCCTTTGCAAACTTAACACCTGTCAAAACTGGCAAGAATCTTTGGTCCCACATGGATTTGGTTTAGACAGGTTTAAAAGTAGAAGAAAAAGTATTCTTGCACTAACCTGCACACACTCATTTTGAAATTCTTCCCTTTTTCCATTTTATTATATCTCCTCCTTTAGAAGCACACAGATCTAACACGGATATTTTAGGCTTACCTGCACACACTAATTTTGAGATTCGCCCCTTTTTCCATTTCAGTAGATCTCCACCTTTACCAGCGCACAGATCTAACACAGATATTTCAGCATCTGGTTTACATCTTTCTCTGATCTTGTTTAATGTTTCTCCTGGCAAAGAGAATGAGAAATATTATTTTGTACGTAGTATGCATATTCGAGTTGACATCAGTCGATCTTCGATGGCTTGGACACCCAAGGGACCGTTGAAAACAGTCGAGCCAACGGGGTGTTCGAGATATCCAGGTCAAACTGTGTTTAAACTTGAACAAAGGGACCAGAAAAAGGGTTTGAGGCATCCAGGGTATTCGAGTTCTACGGTATTTCTATTTACAATGCACTGTCTTATCTAATAAAGAAATACTTGGAAATAGATTAATGTTAAGTGAATCTAGTTTCTAGNGGCATTTTTATCCCCCCCCCCCCACCCCCCTTAGCGAAAGCAGGGGCATTATGTAATGCAGTCCGTCCGTATGTACGTACATACGTGCGTTTGTAATGCTCCCGGATAGCTCTGGAACTATAAGAGATACAAATTTGAAACTTGGAACCATACCAGAGTATGATCTGAAGTAGTGCACTGTTGATTCGTAATTTAGGTCAAACGCCCTAGGGGCAAATTATGAGCGAAAATGAATTTTCGCGATATCCAATATTGAAGAAATCTCTTAAGGCCATTTGGGCTAGAATGTTGAAACTCAGGAATCGACTCACATATTATGTAATAACTTCACAGAGGGTGTCGGAATTTGGGCATGACCCCTCAGGGCATGGCCTCTAGGGGGTCCAAAAAACAAAAAAATTGATTCCGCTGGAACTCCTCTTCATCTTAAATCGCAGAAACCTTGTAATAAGGGTATAAGTAACACTATAAAAGTTGTCTGTGCTGAAGGTTTAGGAATTGTGAAATTTGCCCTCAGGGCGGAAAAATGACCGAAATTGTATTTAGAGATATCCAGTAATAAGAGAAATCTTCTGAAGTATTCATGTCTAGAAGCTGAAACTTTGTATGCAAGTTCCATTATATGCATCTCATTTACTGATGATAGCAGACCTTTGGTATGACCCCTGGGGGCATGCCCTTAAGGGGCCAAAAATGTAAAACAATCAGTACTCATCAGAACCACTGGAACTCTATGTATAATTTTGATTTTGTGGTTTATATTTTCATGAGGAATTATTGGAATAGTTCTTTGAATCCTTTCTAAGCTCTTAGAATTTAGACCCCAGTGCCAAATTTTGGTAAATTTCTTGAAAATGTCAAAGACTAATAATTTTTGAAATTCCAACATGAAGTTTTATAATTAAGCAAATTTTTAATGTCATCAGCCAGTATGAACACTAGGATTTCAAAAATATGATTCTAATTTTGGTAAATTTCCTGAAACTCTCAAAGACCAATTACTTTTTGGAATTTTACCTAGAAACCATATCTTTTTTGATGCCTTATAGTTTTAACTGCAAAAAAACTTTGATTCCAATTTTGGTCAAGTTTCTGAAACTCTCAAAGACCCATTATTTTTTGGAATTCTACCTAGCAACCATATCTTTTTCAATTATTTAGAGTTATTTAGAGTTATAATGATGAATTTTAACTGTCAGGTTGCAAGAATCTTTGATTCTAATTTTGGTAAATTTCCTCAAACTCTCAAAGACCAATTACTTTTTGAAATTTTACCTAGCAACCATATCTTTTTGATGCCCTATAGTTTCAGTGATGATTTTCAATAGCCAGATTGCAATAATCTTTGATTCTAATTTTGTAAATTTCCTGAAGCTCTCAAAGACCTACTATTTTTTGGAATTCTACCTAGCAACCATATCTTTTTCAATTCCTTATAGTAGTGAAGATCATTTTCAATAATCAGAGTTAAAAAAAAAAAAGATTCTAATTTTGGTAAATTTTCTGAAACTCTCAACGATCAATTACTTTTGGAATTTTACCTAGCAACCATATCTTTTTTGATGCCTTTTAGCTTCAGTGATCATTTTCAATAGGCAGATTGCAAAAATCTTTGATTCTAAGATTGGTAAATTTCCTGAATCTCTCAAAGACCCATTATTTTTTGGAATTCTACCTAGCAACCATATCTTTCTCAATTTCTTACGTTATAAATGATGAATTTCAACAGTCAGGTCGCAAAAAACTTTGATTCTAATTTTGGGAATTTTTCTGAAATTCTCAGAAACCTGTACTTTTTGAAATTCTACCTAGCAACCATATCTTTTTGGTGTTTTACAGTTACAATGATTGTTTCAACAGAAAGAAATTTAGTTTAAAAAACACTTGTCTTTTTTTGCAAGGGGAGGGGGTGCAAAAAGGGGTAGTGGGGGGATCGCAATCTTTGATTGGCTGTTTTTCATTATACTTGTATTGAATGAATGTTATTTCTGAAAAAAATCTTTAAATCAAAAAGTGAAATTGTAATTATGTGAAATATTATAAAAATATGAAGTGTTATAAAAATGTGAATCATTATAAAAATGTGAATATTATAAAAATGTAAACTATTGTAAAAATGTAGGGTGCACAATAAATTATGTTACGCTCTCAAACAGAAATTTTTGTTCCATCAATGCAGTAAAGTATTCACTTTCATCTAAACACTGTTCTACTACTAAAGTTTCTATTATACCCACTAATACTTTGACTGCTATTAAAAACCTGGTTATAAATTTCTGTAACAAAGTATATGAAAACAGTGGTATCAATCATTTTTGGAGTGTAAAAAATTCATTGGAAGTTCTCGATAAATTGAATGCTTATAATGCCCCTTTCAAATCCCTTGAAAGTTTTGATTTCTCTACCCTCTATACTACCTTACCACATAATCTTATAAAGGAAAAATTCAGATGTCTTATTCAATGGGCATTCAAAAAATCCAAGTGTGAACATATTTGTTCTAATTCCTTTCAAACATATTTTAGTAATACAAAACAAAAGAACTCAATTAATTGGACTTGTTTTGATATGATTTCAGCACTTGAATTTTTACTTGACAATATATTCATTTGTTTCGGTAACTCTATTTATCGCCAGGTCATAGGAACTCCTATGGGTACCAATTGTGCACCACTTATAGCGGACCTCTTTTTGTACTGCTATGAATCTCAGTTTATGACCAACATCAGCAAAGACCCATCTAAACAGCATTTAATTGAAAAGTTGAACAACACTTTCCGATATTTTGATGATATTTTAACTTTAAATAATGGTGACTTCAATACGTATTATAAGGACATCTACCCTAAAGAACTTACTTTGAATAAAGCCAGTTCTAATAATCATCATTGTCCGTTCTTAGACATCAATTTTGATATAACGAATGGTAAATTAGATACTAAAATTTATGATAAAAGGGATGATTTTTCTTTTCCCATAGTTAATTATCCATTTCTGGATGGTGATGTGCCATTAGCACCATCATATGGTGTTTACATATCTCAACTTGTTCAATTTGCTCGAGTATGTAATAAAGTTTGCGATTTTAATGGAATCTTTTCATAACTGAAAAACTATTACATCAAGGTTTTCGTTATCATAAACTAGTTAAAACCTATACTAAATTTTATCATCGATATAAAGACTTAGTTCATAAATACAATGCAACCTGTAAACATCTAATCAAGGCTGGCATTTCACATCCCTTATTTTACGGTAATGTTTTACATAAGAGTAAACTAGAGAATGTGTCTGTAAGACACGGATGCCCCGCCAAAAGATTTATCGCAAAGGATAACCTCATCTTAAAATGTAGGTTAAAGCCACTTAATTGTCATTAATTTGGGCAGTACTCATCAAGGCAATTAATTTGATGAAATATCATTGTCCTATAATGCGTAGTTGTTGAGAAATGGACTTGAAGGCAAACCTTAACCAAATTCACCAAAGCATAAAATGCAGGTCAAAGCCACCTTATTGTCAATGATTTGGGTAGTACTCATCAAGGCAATTAATTTGATGAAATATCATTGTCCTATAATGTGTAGTTGTTGAGAAATGGACTTGAACATAAAACTGAACCAGAGTCACTCAAGCATGAAATATAGGTCAAAGAGTCAAACTACCTAGTGAACCCTGTAGTACTATACAGACCTATTATCATCGTTCTACCTCTCACAGTTTCTGAGAAATGGACTTTAACGCAAAACTTAACCGGACGTACGGACGGACGGAGGGACGGACAAGGGTAACACTATATGCCCCTTCCACATTCGTGGGCGGGGCATAAAAATACTTAAACTCGCCTAACAAACTTATAAAACCTTTAAATTGTCTAATTCATAAGGGTTATAATTAGGGTATTGTCATCAAGTCATTACCTATGGCCTTCTTTGGTATTAACATTGATTTTTTGACAGGGTCTTTGCATTTTAACTAATCACATTTTAAATTTCTAAAATCAGTATTGCATGCACACGGGTTATGTATTCCGGTATATACATGAAATCATTATGCTTAACTCCTCACAGGAAGGGATCTTGATGGAAGCTGTATACTGAGGGTACATAACTTACTTTGTCAGTTGGTAATGGGTCTGGAGCTGGCATGCCAGTTAACTGCTAGTAGTCTCTTGTGATTTCATGTTTATGTCCGTATTTAGTTCTTTCAGTTTCATTATTCACAATTGACTCAGTCAGTTGGCAAACTGAATTTTACTGTTGTTACGATAGTTTTTTGATTTATACATTGGCTATAGGGGGAAGGTTTGGGCCCAATAAAACTAGTTTAACCCCGCAACAGCTGGTTTGGGCCTGTCCTAAGTCAGGAAATTTTTTAAGCCTTTGTGTGTCTCGTCTTTTTTCTAGTTAGTTCACTTTATGTCTATGGGAGTCTAGGATGATGTTTATTTCGCTGAACTTGATTACTCTTTATTTAGGGGCCAACTCCGACCTGCCGTTGGGTGTGTGGTTTCCTCACCGTTCATTGAAGATCTTATGGTGGCTTTGAGTTGTTATTACTCCCCTTTGGGTCGTTGTCTCTTTGACACATTCCCCGTTTCCGTTCTTTTTCCTACATCTACAAATCATGGCTAATCCAATAATTTTGATCCACAAATCATGCAGTATACTTTCATTCCTCAGAAAGTTATTATTTCAATCTGGAGCATAATACCTATAGCATATGCATCTACGAAAGATTAATCTTCTACAAGTTGTAGTATCTGAGATCAAGACTGTAACAAAAACTTTAACCTTATTCACTCATGCATGAAATGTGGGTCAAAGTGCACTGATTTTTTTCTTGAGCTTTGTAACTTTACAAGATGCATCTACATACAAAATATTATTCCTCTTAAGGGTTGTAGTATCCCAGATCTCGACTCTTACAAAACTTTTAACCTTAGTCACTCATTCATGAAATGTAGGTCAAAGTGGCCTAAATTACATATGGAGCTTTGTAACTTTACAAGACGCATCTACATATAAAATATCATTCCTCTATGAGTTGTAGTATCCCAGATCTGGACTCTTACAAAAAATTTAACCTAATTCACTCAAGCATGAAAGATAGGTCAAAGTGACCTAATTTTAATCTTGACCTTTGTAACTTTACAAGACGCATCTACATATAAGGCCACACTTAAAAGAATGTTTGTTTCCCCTCCCCCGGGTGTAGCCTCTGAAACTGACCAGGCAGGCAGGTGATTTTTTTTTTTTTTTTTTGAAATTCATATACAAATATATCGTTGGAAACACTTAAGAAAAAGCAGATCATGGCATAGATTGTGAATTTCCAACACTTTACATCAGAAGTACAGTAAACAGTAATCCAAGAATTGATTTGGCTTGTTTACATGGCAATCCTGGAATGACGTGTGTTTGTGTTGATACTAGAGGTTAATATCAATGATATGGATTGGCATTTTTGTTTTTTTAAACATATTTCTAGTTCTACATAGATCTGATAGCAAATTACTAAGGTTAGGATTCACTTCTCAATGTTGACCAACTCTAAGACCATAAAAACATGAGATCTATAATCATCATTTTGCACCTGTCTGTCCGTCACTTCAAGTTTCATTTATTTTCTATGCATGTAAATTAAAAGAAATTGTTTTCCACAGTGTCAGATAGTATTGATTAGTTAATTATGAATATGCACACTTAAAAAAAAAGTGTATATTACTGGTACACAGTTGTGGCTAGCCAGCATCTAGAATGTGCAAATGATACTATTTTAGTACTTTTTATACGACCGCAAAAATTTTTGCGGTCGTATAATGGTATGGTGCTGTCGTCGTCGTCGTTGTCGTTGTCTGTAGACACTTTTGTTTTTGGTCAATAACTTTAGTTTCAGTTTATGAAATTTTAACACAATGTTCCTTGGCATAAAAGGAAGGCTTGGCTTAGTTTTGGTCATTGTGGCCCCACCCGTTTTTAAAAAAGGGGCCAAAAAGGGTTAAATTTGATGTTTTCGTTTATTTGACTGTAGAATCTTTATTATTTATCGGATTTTGATGGGGTTTCTTTCAGTGTCCTCCTGAGGAAATTTCCAATCAGTAGTATGGCAACGGATTTCACGTGGCATGTACCGTTCACGAGATAAATGGGGCCCAAAAGGGGCAAATTTCAAAAATTTTAATTTTTTTATTATTAGTCCGATTTTGATGCAGTTTTTTGCATTTGATTCCTTATGAAAAATTAAAATA
>MJUU01036939.1:0-23745 GCA_002080025.1 Modiolus philippinarum | reverse complement strand
AAAAGTCCGTTACCATTCCGCACCGTGGGAATATGTTGGTCATTGGCTTGTCCTTGTCTTCTTATAAAATTTTCTTGATATTTGGGTTATTGGATGTGGTTTGTTTCCATTGATTTATTCACTTTTTTTACCTTTTGGGGACATTTAGGGCTTGCTATATGGTGCGAGGTTCCTCACTGTGTTGAAGACCGTACGGTGACCCCTAGATGCTTTGTTTTTGGTCGTTTTAACCTGGATATGGGATTTTGTCTCCTTGACATTTACCCCGATTCATTTCTTTTTCATATTTGATATCTGAATATGGCGTTGCTCTTAAACAGCTTATTACTAAGGGCATTTCGAATCCTCGTTTTTACGGATATGTTGTGAAAAATGCCAGAAATTGATTAAAAGTCCAGAAAAGCTGGGACGTAGCTTATATTTTTTTCCGAAATAGGCGATTTCGACAAGATATTTTGCTTGCATCCGTTAAATTAGCATTGAGATCTACTGACCTGAAAATTTTGCACACATACTGATACTACCGATGCCTACTGAAATTTAAGATGATTCTTGACCAAACCCTTCTGGAAGTTTTGAGTTTGATTTTTCTTCCGTAGTGCAACAGTGCTCCAAAGCAGACTAGGCTCCTTGAGCTAGCCGCAGTTTAGCGTAGAGCACCCCTTGACCCATCTTTCATAATTGCGTATTGTCTTTTTCCCTCAAGATTGTGGTCATGGAGTTGGTAGTCTCATGGAGTTAGTTGTCTACCTGTATTGGGTTTTATTTGTATGTTTTTATACTATAGGGAAACGGGACAGATAAAGGGGAGGTTTGGTGTCCATAAACTGGTTAAACCCGACCGCTGACTTTTGCCAATGCCGGTACCAAGTCCGGCTGTCCCGAGTTGTCTTATACGTGTTCTTCCTTTGTAGTTCCATCGCAGATTGTGGCATGTAATTATAATTTTCAGCCAATGTAGGTGTTTCCTTTTATCCATTTTTAAATGTAATGTGGTGAAAAGGGCTTCGGGATTTAAAGTTTATTCTTAAAATGATGGGATATTGGACACCCCTCATGTACCGAAATATAAATATGGTTTGGGATTGGGATCTCAACTGATGTCAAATTAATTCAACATTTCTGCACTGAAGAGACATAAGTTGTCGAAATGCGCATATGCAGAATTTGAATTCACAGTAACTTCGGTATTTAGTTATTCTTTAAATGGTTCGGCGAAGGCAATGTTTGGTATGTATCAAATAAGTCATCCTATAGTGAGTACAAAAAATACATGTGGTTGTTTATAGGTGGGGATCTAGATCATGTTCAAGTATTATTATGGTTGAAACGGAACACCAACCAAATGGATTTCCCGTATAGATCAAATGAACAACATTTGGTAGACTATAACCGAAGGATGTATAAAAGCTGATAGGGACAAAAAAGTCACAGTGATCTTAAAGATCCTTTGAATGCAAGTAGGTTTAATTATTAAAATATAATTATTCTGAAGTATTTTCATAGATGAAGTAATAATTAAGATACTTGGGAAAGTTGAATTTCTTAAAATTTATAGTAATTTCCGAAATTGAAATTTCTCTCTGCGTTTCATAGAAATGCCAATAGTTACTTGAGGTAATTGAGAAATAATTATTTCATCTAAGAATTTTCTTAGTGTGAAATTTCAATACTGATTGAACTTTATGACGTCACAAATTGTAAAACGATATATAGAAAAATGTTGCAGAATGTATGTAAAAAGCACAAGAAAATTTCACTTTTGGGAGCTTTAATATGGCCAACTACTATATGGTCAAATTTCGCCATTCTTTAGCCTTGCCCTTGTCAAAATGAAAATGAAAAAGAAGAAAGAAGGGAGTTTTCTTACCTGTAAAAAACCTCAAAATGAGAAAATGGATCAGTCATAATTCTGAAAAATTTAACGAAAACTTATACCATTGCCTATATGTGATAGGACTTCACATTTGGCCTGTATATTGATCATTTAAAGCTGAACACTATTTTACAAATTCATTAAGGTCAGGCCAAATGTCAAGTTCAAGGCCACAGAGGTTTTAAAAGTCAAAATTTAGATTTTGCCTTTATCTCATTAATTACAATTGCTTGATATTCTGTATGCGCATAGATCCAATGAAGCAAAACAAGTACAAATGTCTACTAAACCTTAATTTCTGGTGTATATTGCAATTTTTAGCATTGGATTATTTTATTGTAGACATGATCAGTACCGGGGGCATAGTGTTTCACAAACACATCTTAAAAAGGTTTAACAAACCATTTCTTTTGAAATGCCTGTCCCAAGGCAGGACCATTGCGGTCGACAATCTTCCGGTGGTATCCACCCTTTTTTGACTGTGGCTCCTAACAATTTTGTTTTTCTGTTCGGTAATTTTGTTATTACCCCAATGGCATTGGTATAGGATACATTACTGTTCCTGTTTTTTACTCATTAAAGGAGCATCAAGCATTAGAAATTATTATTTTTGTTAAAACATCACCAGTTTGATGAAGATTTAATGACTGTTGGGGAGTTAATTGTATGAAACACGCGACTTTGAACGGTTGGATGTCCTTCACTGTGTGTTGCTAACATGCTTACATCTTGCGTAGGAAGTGAAAGGAGAGCAAACAAATAAGTCGAATTCTTCGAAAAACATGCAAGATATGTGCTCCATAAACGTATGGTATGCCAGTCCCAATTTAGAAGCTAAATGCTTAATTCAAACAGAAAACTGCATCTGATCGAACTTGATAATAGAGGCAGGACTTATCTCTACGTGTATATACCCTGGATGGAAGGAATACAAGTACATTAAAGACAAGACAATTTTACAACATTTTTTTTAGCATTTTTACGATACTTGTATTATTGACTGGGAACTTTAACAATGTATCATTAAATTCACCTTTTTATGAGTTATAAGAATGTGAATGGTGTAAAGGTAGGTAGGAATCTCGCCCGTTTTAAAATAATTACTAGTAACCAATCCTGAAATAATGAGGGTGGTGAACCAGCCCGGGGGACTTAACGTGGGTTTCAATCAATTAATCTGACCATGATGCATGAGTAGTAAAATAAACATGTATGTGGTGAAAAGGGTTTCGGGATTTAAAGAGTTTTCAAGATAGTTTAGTAGTAAAATGATAGGATGTGACACATCCTTTAGGACACTCCACATGTACCGAATCACCGTGCCCTGAGTAATAAAAATATTATGGTTTGGATTGGGGTCTCAACTGATGTCAAATTAATTCAACATTTCTTTAAATGGTTCGGTGAAGGCAATGTTTGATATGTATCAAATAAGTCACCCTACAGTGAGTACAAAAATACATGTGGTTTAGACCTGGGGTTTAGAGGTGGGGATCTCGACCATGTTCAAGTATTGTTATGGTTGCAGCGGAACACTAACCAAAGGGATTTCCCGTATGGATAAAATAATTAAGAACAGAAATATAAGGATGTGGCCAAAATTATGAAGAATGGTGTGGCCTCTATGATGCATGATGATTTTTATGAGACTTGAATGATATTATCTATAAAAACAAAAAAAATGACGAGTTTTCCAATAACTAAGACCCGAAGTGTCTGTAAATTTCTAAGTTTCTGCACATATCAATTTCGACAATTTATGTTTCCTTAGTGCAGATCAAATGAACAACATTTGGTAGACTATAAACCGATTGATGTATAAAAGTCGATCTAGGGAAAAATAACCAGAAGCGTCTAAAAGGAGTCTTTGAATGCAAGTATGTTTAAAAACAAACATCATTAAAATATAATTAATCTGAAGTATTTTCATAGATGATGTAATAATAAAAATATTTGGGAAAGTTTAATTTTGAAATTTATAGTAGTTGGCCATATCAAAGTTTCCGAAATTGAAATTTTCCTCTGCGTTTCATAGAAATTGACAGAAATACCAATAGTTACTTCGGGTTATTGAGAACTAAGAATTTTCTAAGTCGGTGAAATTTCAATACAGACATAACTTTATGACGTCACAAATTGTTATACGATATATAGAAAAATGTTGCCGAATGTATGCTATATAATGTCAACGAATTAGGATCGATTCAATAAATGTGTCCCTACCTCAACTTCTTGACCAATCAAATGCAGCCGATGTTGCGACTGATTCATTGATCGATTCTATATCAATAACTCACCCCGGTAAACGTGAGATCGTCAACTCGGACGCGATCAGCAACGCGGATTGTTGTTTTCATGGCAGTAGGAATATCAGGTGAGAATAGACGGCATATTTGTCTTTTTTCAGACCATCTTTCTAGAATGTTTGTATTTAGAAAGCAGCACGTATTTCTTGTCGATGTTTTTCTGTCCCGAAGATACACTTACAATGGATATTTGATTGTTTAAGTCCATTTTGTTCTAGCATTGTGACCACAGTCTAACATTCGAAGCTAAAAAGCAAAAACTTTGTATTTCCTATATTAAAAGAGTGTTTAAATTACACAACATTATTTTTCATTGTTTTCATTCAAGATTTAGCTCAATAATAGAGTGTATATCTATCCAATAACTTTGAAATATCGTTTTCTTTAGCACGTGTCGCAATAATTTATGCGATCGGCAACGATGTAATGAGCGATCGTACAACTTACTATTACATGTAATGATAAACAAGCGATCGTGCAACTTTTGAATCAAAATCCATGAAGACAAAATTTAAGGAAGTACTTCATGTTAACTGTCCGATTCTGCTGAAGTTTTTGGCCAGTTTTACAAAGTTCGCATCGTTATGACACATTGTTACAGCTCAACGGATGTTGACCCCACATGAAAAGATACATTAGTAATTTGTTTTGCGAGTATGGAATTCTCTGCTTGCATTGCATCGAGTGCGACCACACGAGATGCAATACGAGCTGAGAAATCCATCCGAGCAAAACTAATTACTAATAGTGTTTTTATCGCTAATTCCGTTATTCAATTATACCAGATATATGTTTCTTTTTCCACTGAAATATTTTCTTTGGTTAAACATATTATTTTTGGTTAAATATGGTGCTTTCTTTCTTTGGATAATTTTTGTCATGAAACGTCAAGGGAAGAGAAAATACGCTGTTGCTAACGTTCCACAGAGATGGTGATATGTTCATATCAGCGCAGTAATAATAGAATTATCGTCGCTTGGGAACATTAAAAAATTAAGCTAATTAGCGATAAATGATGTTATCATGACTGTGATCTGAACTCGTTAAATCAATCAAGCAGAAAATATAGGTAAAAAAGACCCAATTTTTCCTGAATGCTGACCTTCCATATACAAGGTAACATAATCATACCATGTAAAGTGACTTAGACCTGAACTCATCCATAAACTTGAAAGTAAATCAATCAAGCTGAAAATATTGGTCAAAGTACACATAATTTTTAATGGCTGCTGACATACCATCAGAGATGCGTGATTATGCAAGGTTACATGATCTGATATATATTTTTCGATATTTCTGTNTTTTACCCCTTTTTGGCCCCTTTTTTGCCTCTTTTTCAAGAACGGGTTGGGCAGGGAACATGAAATTAAAACCCGGGCTTAAGCTTGTGCCAACAAACATCATACTAAAATTTGATAACAATCCGTTCGCTAGAACTAAAGTTATGCTGTCCACAGACGCCGACGCCGACGCCAACGCCGACGCCGACGCAGACGCCGACGCCAGCGCCATACCATAATACGACTGCGGTCGTATAAAAATACAGAATCTTAACTTTTGTTGTGCCGCCAACTTCCCTGAATTTTAGCTGGAATACTGCTTAAAACTATAGGGCACCTGCATCTCAATGCAGTGACCTTATAATCTCACAGTTATTTCATACATACACTATCTCATATGAATTTGGAGTAGTTCCAATAAAATATCCTCCATGTTTAAGACCTTCTCGGGCATTGCATAACATTTTGAAGAAATGCACACATGAATAATCTGACCACTTATTTTATACATACACAATCTCATAAGAATTAGGTGTAGTTCCTATAAAATATCCTCCTAGTTTCAGACATTCACATGCATTGCGTAACATCATCTCAGCTTGTGGTAAACTCTCAAAGCAGTAATGGAACGAAAACTGACAACTACATAGGTCAAATTCTGTATCTGGATCTTTGTAGCAATCTTTCAATCTTTTCTGCAAAAAATATTTTAAAAGAACATCTTCAGAGCAATCTATATCAATTTTCACTGTTGAAAAGAACAATGAGATATGGCAGAAAATGAACTCATATTTTTAATACTGGACAATTTCACTGAATGTTAAATTCATTCAGTATAATTATCTTTTTATTTATAGTGGTAGAGCTAAGAAGGGTATCTTTGGATAGTCACTCATATAGTGTCCTTCCTTTGTGGAAAGTTTCATCAAATTCCTCCAATGGTTTAAATTAAGAGTACAAGGTAATCCTTGCAGAAGGAATTCAAAGTCACATTATCTCCCCATCCTAGTTTCAGACAATAATTTATTCCCTCAAGACCATCACAATATAATGTCCTTCCTTTATATAAAGTTTAATTTAAATCAAAGAGGTTTTAAAGGAGTTGTGCTAACAAGATAATTTGTGCCTTATGGAACCAAGGAAAAATCAAAATCAAATTACCTCCCCTTCCATGTTTCTTTCATGCACATCTCCATATAATGTCCTTCCTTTGTGTAAAGTTTCATCGAAATCTTTAAAATAATTGAAGAGCAGTTTCACTAACAAGATATCACTGTGGATTAAATCAATGAAAAGTCAAAATCAAATTTTCTCCAATTCTTAGCGTGTTAACCCAGATGGTTAAAAATATGTATTATTTTTAATCCGCATGTTGGTTAAATTTCTGTGTGATGTTTCCCGCAACATTTCATTTCATTTATTAAGTCTATTGTGACGTCACCTTTACTAGGCTTTCAGATAGTGCGGCAAACGTTGCCAACCGTACTGAACCATTGAATATGCGCCTGAAACACAGTAAAAGTCATTGGAGAAACAATATATCCTTCCGTTTGCTCATGGATTACAATATTTCTCCATTCTCGATAGTTAAATTTCTGATTTTGACATGCTCGCTAAAGCTTGCATGTTGAAAATCACAAATTAAACTATCTCGAACTGGAGAAATATCGTAATCCACTTGATCTGGAAGGATATACTATATATCTCCAATTCTGGGTTTCAGCCATAATTATATTCCTTCATGCACATCTCTATATGCATGTTGTTTCCTTCCTTTTGGTAAAGTTTCATTAATATCCTTCCAGTGGTGTAAGGGGAGTTATGCTTATCAGAAGTGTGGACAGATGGACAGACATGTGATTACTATTCATTTTCAGGGGGTAAAAATACACAGTTTTGATTTCAAAATTAAATTGAGGAAATTTGATTTTATTCTTCGACTTTTGCCATGGGCTATGAACTTGTTTTTTATAACAACTTCTACTTTGGATTATCAAGTAAAATATGTTTTGAACTTACTTTTGTACAATCTGCTGCAATGAACTTTGATGAGAACACATGTAGTGAACTTACTTTTGTACAATCTGCTGCAATGAACTCTGATGTGAACACATATAGTGAACTTACTTTTGTACAATCTGCTGCAATGAACTTTGATGTGAACACATAAAGTGAACTTACTTTTGTACAATCTGCTGCAATGAACTTTGATGTGAACACATATAGTGAACTTACTTTTGTACAATCTGCTGCAATGAACTTTGATGTGAACACATATAGTGAACTTACTTTTGAACAATCTGCTGTAATGAACTCTGATGTGGACATATAGTGAACTTACTTTTGTACAATCTGCTGCTATGTACTCTGATGTGAACACATGTAGTGAACTTACTTTTGTGTACAATCTGCTGCAATGAACTCTGATGTGAACACATGTAGTGAACTTACTTTGGTACAATCTGCTGCTATGAACTCTGATGTGAACACATGTAGTGACCTTACTTTTGTACAATCTGCTACTATGACCTCTGATGTGAACACATGTAGTGAACTCACTTTTGTGCAATCTGCCGCTATGAACTCTGAATGTGAACACATGTAGTGAACTTACTTTTGTACAACATGTGAACTTACTTTTGTACAATCTGCTGCTATGAACTCTGATGTGAACACATGTAGTGAACTTACTTTTGTACAATCGGTAGCTATGAACTCTGATGTGAACACATGTAGTGAACTTACTTTTGTACAATATGCTGCTATGAACTCTGATGTGAACACATATAGTGAACTTACTTTTGTACAATCTGCTGCTATGAACTCAGATTTGAACACTGGTTGTGGGTACCTATCACTAGCATTTCTGTCTACCATTTCATTGTAACGGATTTCACATTGTTCTACTGATGTGGCAGCAATATCTGAAAATAAACTGAGGCATTAAAAATAGCATACTTGCAAAGTGACCCGCTTTTGGCGGGTGTGACCCGCAAAATGAACCCCTCACCTGCCAAAGATAATCATCCATGGCGGGTCATCATTTTCCCCTGCCAATGACCCGCCACAAAATAAGTAACACAATTTTTAAAGAGAACTTTTTATTTTCCTTTAACAGCTAAAACAAAGTTAAAATTCAAAAACACAGAAAACACCAACAGTCAAAAAAAAAGAAAAACATTTAGAAACCAGCTGAAAATGTCCAAAACACATCAACGTAATAGGTCTTGCCATCCTCATGTATGCTAATAAATGGTACAGAATTTATGCAAAGAATTCATGAGGAAGTGTATGATGGCTTGTGCAATATGACCCGCCTCCACATACCTGAATGTTGGGTCATGAGCCACGTAGGCAGAATTTGAGGTTTAGCAAGCATGTTAATAGGCTGTCATCCATTCAATTATTTTTCAGTTTTTAGCTCACCTGTCATGAAAAGCATTGTAAGATGTTGCCATACCTACATGTATGTGTCTGTCGTCTGTTATCCAGCATCAGTTGTATGACGATTATCAACAACATAATTGTATGCATATTTTATTATCGGCAATATGTACATTTTCTCTTTGATCTTACTGACTGATAGAGTCAGTATCTCCGCAATGACCTGATACAAGAAAATATCAGGCAATGACGTCATGAAATTGACATCATGACTCTTACGACGTTGCCAATAAAAACAATAATGGTAGTTTTGAAGGTCTCAACATAAAATATCACTAGTATCACAGCTCGTCCTATCAGACTCGCCGCGATATGGTGATATTTTCTGTCTCGACCTTCAAATCTACCATTATTCTATATGTATGGCTATATATACAATCTGATATCTTAGACATCTTGGGTACCAAACATTATACTGAACCCTAATAATTATTAAATGTGATTGCAATTTAAGTAAATTTCCTGAAAATTTCATAACATTTTCTTTTTGGAATTCAACCTCAAATCTCAAATTCTACATGAAAAGTGCACCAAGCAAAAAATCCACAGTCTAAAAAAATGTGCTTTTTGGCTGGAGCTTTCAAGACGCTCAACGCAAATCCAATTCACCACAAAATTTCTATTGAATTCAATTAAATTATTTAATACCATTATTATCTTTAAGGTTGTCAACTATTAAAAGACTTTATAATAAACAAAACAAAAGTTGTCACAGAAAGGCAGCCAGTCATACCCCCGCTCATTGAACACTGAATCAATATGGAAAGTGCAAACTTAAGTGTGTGGGGATACAATACAGGTGTGGACACAGTACAAGTGTGGGCACAGTACAAGTGTGGACACAAAACAAGTAAGGACACAATGATAAATCCTCCAAAAATAATATGAAAAAAATCAAAGTTATGGTAAAAAAAGGAAGTAGATGAGTGACGGACTTGAAAAGAGGAGACATGGTACAACGATCCAGACCAAATATCAAATCATTGCTACATACAAAAGCTGTGAAATCCTTAACGAAAATTCCAAGATAAAGCTATAATGGAAAAAATCAAAGTTATCGTCAAACAGGAAGTAGATGAGTTACATACTTGAAAAGGGATATATGGTACAACTCGTCATACTAAATAAGCTTCAGATCAAAGATCAAATCATTACTACATACACAAGCTGAGAAATCTTTGACAAAAATTTCAACATACGGCTATAATGGAAAAAATCAAAGCGTTCTTCAAACAGGAAGTAGATGAGTGATGGACTTGAAAAGGATAGACACTGTACAACTCATCATACAAAAGGCAAAATATCAAATCATTATTACATACACAAGCTTAGAAATCTTTGACGAAAGATGTTCAGTCTAGACAGAGGGACAGAGAGACGGACAAGGGTAAAACAGTATACCCCCTCTCCTATGGAGCCTGGATATATTTTCGGACATCGCTGTAACAGATCATTACTACATGACTTTTATTTTGTTAGTTTTGTTCAGAACATTGACACCTGTTTTAACAGAAACCTGTCTATCCATGTGCACTGAAGCTGACTTCAATCTACATGTATGTATTCTGTAATTTCTGAGCCTTTGCAAACTGAACACCTGTCAAAACTGGCAAGAATCTTTGGTCCAAAAATGGATTTGGTTTAGACAGGTTTAAAGTAGAAGAAAAAGTATTCTAGTTCTAACCTGCACACACTAATTTTGAGATTCTTCCCTTTTTCCATTTCAGTAGATCTCCACCTTTACCAGCGCACAGATCTAACACAGATATTTCAGCATCTGGTTTACATATTTCTCTGATCTTGTTTAATGTTTCTCCTGGCAAAGAGAATGAGAAATATTATTTTGTACGTAGTATGCATATTTGAGTTGACCTTGCATCACATCAATATTCTAATATTTCTATTTACAGTGCACTGTCTTATCTAATAAAGAAATACTTGGAAAAAGATTAATGTTAAGTGAATCTAGTTTCCAGATCTCTGTATCATGTAGTGGCATTTTTATACTTGTATTGAATGTATGTTTTTTCTGAAAAAAAATCTTTAAAATCAAAAAGTGAAATATTGAAAAAATATGAAACATTATAAAAATGTGAAACATAACAAAAATGTGAAACATATAAAAATGTGAAACATTATAAACATGTGAAATATTATAAAAATATGAAATGTTATATCTTTGTTCTATCAATGCAGTAAAGTATGCACATCTACAAATCATGGCTAATCCAATAATTTTAATCCACAAATCATGCAGTATACTTTCATTCCTCAGAAAGTTGCTTCAATCATTGTCAATTGAGAAGGGTGGTGTTTACAGATGAGTGATCTTATACTTTACACCAGTTGTGTATTTTTTTAATTGTTTTAGTCATGCCCATCAGCCCTTATGGGTAAAATTGTACAGTTTGAACACATAAATACATTGTCAGGATTATTGCGGGAAACTATACTTATATTTCTTGTAGAAGCCTATTGTTGACCTCGTTGGATTGTTTACGCCACCTTAGGCAGAAGTAACAAAAGACTGCAACAAGAGAAGGGGCAGTCTGGAACGATAGCTAATCCCCTCGCTGGGTTGTTCAATGTTTGTCTAGTATTATAAGCACTCCACAAAGTTGTACCTTTCAAGATCTGGCTTAAATCTGAACCAGTCATGCAAGAAATGTAGTGACCTTATTTCAATCTGGAGCATAATACCTATAGTATATGCAACTACTGACGAAAGATTAATCTTTTACAAGTTGTAGCATCTAAGATCAAGACTGTAACAAAAACTTCAGCCTAATTTACTCATGCATGAAATGTAGGTCAAAGTGCCCTAATTTTTTTCTTAAGCCTTATAACTTTACAAGACGCATCTACATACAAAATATTATTCCTCTAAGAGTTCTAGTATCCTAGATCTGGACTCTTACAAAACCTTTAACCTAAGTCACTCATGCATGAAATGTAGGTCAAAGTCACCTAATTTTTATCTGGTGTTTTGTAACTTTACAAGACGCATCTACATACAAAATATTATTCCTCTAAGAGTTGTAGTATCCCAGATCTGGACTCTTACAAGAACTTTAACCTAAGTCACTCATGCATGAAATGTAGGTCAAAAGTCACCTAATTTTTATCTGGAGCTTCGTAACTTTACAAGACGCATCCACATACAAAATACCATTCCCTTATGAGTTGTAGTATCCCAGATCTGGACTCTTACAAAAACTTTAACCTAAGTCACTCATGGATGAAATGTAGGTCAAAGTGACCTAATTTTAATCTTGAGCTTTGTAATTTTACAAGACACCTCTACATATAAAATATTATTCCTCTAAGAGTTGTAGTATCCCAGATCTGGACTCTTACAAAAACTTTAACCTAAGTCGCTCATGCATGAAATGCAGGTCAAAAGTGACCTTATTTTAATCTGGAGCTCGTAACTTTACAAGACGCAACTACATACTAGAGGCTCTCATGAGCCTGTATCGCTCACCTGGTGACTGGTTTTATTCATTGTCACCAATAGACCACCCATTCATACTATAAATCAGTTCACCATATGTTACATTTCATTCTTGGATGAGGTACAAACTTAAAATCACAAACTTTGGAAGGGATCACCCACAGACAATTGTAACCAAGTTTGGTTCCAATTGGCTCAGTAGGTTCAGAGGAGAAGACATTTGGATGCATTTCCAATAGAGTGCCTATGTTAAACTATGTTCCAGGCTGGCAGCCATCTTGGATGAGGTAAGAACGTAAAAATCACAATCTTTAAAGGGGACCACCCAAGGACTATTGTGACCAAGTTTGGTTCAATTTGGCTTGGTCATGTTGGTAGTTTCAGAGGAGAAGATCTTTGGATGCATTTCCCATAGGGTCCCTATCTTAAACTATGTTCCCTGCTGGTAGCCATCTTGAATGAGGTATGAACATAAAAATCACAAACTTTGAAGGAAGACATCTAAAGACTATTGTAACCAAGTTTGGTTCCAATTGGCTCAGTGGGTTCAGAGGAGAAGACATTTGAATGCATTTCCCATAGGGTCCCTATGTTAAACTGTGCTCCACGCTGGCAGCCATCTTGGATGAGGTACAAACGTAAAAATCACAAACTTTAAAGGGGACCACCCAAGGACTACTGTGACAAAATTTGGTCCCCATTGGCTCAGTGGTTTCAGAGGAGAAGATCTCTGAATGCATTTCCCATAGGGTCCTATGTAAAACTATCTTCCCCGCTGGCAGCCATCTTGGATGAGATGTGAACCTGCTGGACATATGTAAAAATTGTAGTTCTGGAAAACCTCAACACTTTTACAATTCACATTTAACCTTTATCTCAAACAGTTTTTGAAATAAAAGTAAAAACGTCAAAAAATTGTGAAAATTCAAAGAAAAAGCCGCAATAACTCCTATGTTGGTTGTCAGATTTTCTTCAAAATTGCAGGACATGTAGATCTTACTATGCTGACCATTTTTGTTACATAAACTTCACTTCTATCTTCTACCATTTTCAATATATAAGACTAAAAGTAATGAAAAACTGAAAATTTTACGGAAAAGGGGCAATAACTCCAAGACAGGTAAACGGATATTTTTCAAAATTGCAGGGCAGGTAGATCTCATCATGCTGATCAGTTTTATCCCCATGTCAGAATTTTGATATCTGTAATGGTTTTCAAGTAATTTGCAAAAAAATGGCAATTTACCCCTATGTTCTATTTTTAGTAACAGCGGCCATGTTGTTTGGTATACAGACATAAAAATCACAAACTTGAAAGAGCATACCCTGGTGATGATTCAGGCCAAGTTTGGTTAGTATTGGCTCAGTAGTTTCAGAGGAGAAGATCTTTGAATAAAAGTTAACGGACGGACGACGGACACCAAGTGATGGCAAAAGCTCACATGGCCTTTGGCCAGCTGAGCTAATAAGATATTATTCCTCTACAAGTTGCAGTATCCCAGATCTGGACTCTTACAAAAACTTTAACCCAAGTCACTCATGCATGAAATGAAGGTCAAATCCACCTATTCTATATATCAACCTCAAGTACTATTCAAGATGCATCAATGGACATAACCTTGTCCATCTCTGACTTTTTATTCGAAAGATATATGGTCTTGAGTTTGAACGGACAGACAAAAGGACAAACAGACTAAGGGACGAATGGGCAAAAGGCTATATCCCCTCCCCAACTTTGTTGGATGAGGGTATAATAAAACTGTAGAGTTGAATGAACGTTCATTTTACTACTAGTAACTGTATAGTTAGAATACCGTACATTAAATGGTGCCGTGACCAGGATTCCAATCTGGGTTGTTGCAGCACCATTAAATGAACAGTATTCTAACATGTGAAGCTATACAGTTACTAGTATGTCAGAATTATTGCGGGAAACTATACTAATATTTATTGTAGACGCCTATTGTCAAAAATCGTTTGATTGTTTACGTCACCTAAGGCAGAAGTAACGTAAGACAGCAATAAAACTGTATAGTTGAATGGATGTTAGTTTTACTACTAGTAACTGTTGTTAGAATACCGTACATACATATAGGTAAAAAAAATTGACAGACTGTAAGAAATAATCAGATTAAGAACATACAAACCTATAACTACACTTTTTATCCAATTGTTAAAATTTCTGAGAAAAAATATTCGACTCTCTTTTCTGATCTCAAGTCCAGTTTCCTGTAGTTGGTTGTAATGCTTAGCAACTGTCCCTGTTAGATCTTCTTTCTGTGTAAAATAAAATAAATGCTTTGTAAACAATTGTAATGCTTGGCAACTGTCCAAGGTAGAATAAAGGGCTACGCCGAGCACAGCATGATACAACCGCAGCATGTCGACCACTGAAATTTCAACAAAAGTAGTTTAAGTGAATGTGGACACAGTAAAGAGCTTGACACAATAATTAGATGGACACAAAAATAAGCTTGACAGTTATTAGCTAGAAACAAAATATGGAAAAATTCAACTCTTTTGATCACTTACTGATGAAAAAAACGTAAGAGCTATGCAAAATATGTACTATCAACTAAAACTTTACATCCATAGAAATTCAAAGAAAAAAATTCTATCGAAATCTGATGAAAAATAAAGATATGACATATTTAGAAAAATTGCAATTTTGGCCCCTTTGACCCCATGTAGCTCGAAAACGGCAAGAGCCACGCCAAATCCGTTGCCATACTTCTGAAAGCTTAGATCAAGAGGAATCCAAAGAAAAAATCCCATCGAAATCCGATGAAAAATAAAGATTTGACATATTCAGAAAAAATGCAATTTTGGCCCCCTTTGACCCCTTGTAGCTCGGAAACGGTAAGAGCTACACAAAATCCGTTATAATACTGCTGGAACCTTAGATCAAGAGGAATCCAAAGAAAAAAATCCCATTGAAATCCAATGAAAAATAAATATTGGACATATTTAGAAAAATTGCATTTTTGGCCCCTTTGACCCCTCGTAGCTCGGAAACGGTAAGACCTACACAAAATCCGTAAGCATACCACTGAAAGCTTAGATCAAGAGGAATCCAAAGAAAATAAAGGGCTACGCCGAGCGCAGCATGATACGACCGCAGCATGTCGACCACTGAAATTTCAACAAAAGTAGTTTAAAGTGAATGTGGACACAGTAAAGAGCTTGACAAAATAATTAGATGGACACAAAAAGAAGCTTGACACAGTTATTAGCTAGAAACAAAATAGGGAAAAATTCAACCTTTTTGATCACTTACTGATGAAAAAAACGTAAGAGCTATGCAAAATATGTACTATCAACTAAAACTTTACATCCATAGAAATTCAAAGAAAAAAACCATCCATCGAAATCTGATGAAAAAATAAAGATATGACATATTTAGAAAAAATGCAATTTCGGCCCCTTTGACCCAATGTAGCTTGGAAACAGTAAGAGCCACGCCAAATCTGTTGCCATGCATCTGAAAGCTTAGATCAAGAGGAATCCAAAGCAAAAAAATCCAATTGAAATCCGATGAAAAATAAAGATTTGACATATTTAGAAAAATTGCAATTTTGGCTCCTTTGACCCCTTGTAGCTCGGAAACGGTAAGAGCTACACAAAATCCGTTAACATACTGCTGAAAGCTTAGATCAAGAAGAATCCAAAGAAAAAAATCCCATTGAAATCCGATGAAAAATTTTAGATTAATTGCATTTTTGGCCCCTTGACCCCTTGTAGCTCGGAAACGGTAAGACCTACACAAAATCAGTTGGCATTCCACTGAAAGCTTAGATCAAGAGGAATCCAAAGAAAAAAATCCCATCGAAATCCGATGAAAAATAAAAATTCTACATAATCTGCAAATTCGCAATTTGGCCCCGTTCGGCCCCTCATAGCTGGGAAAGGAAACAAGTTACCAAAAATTTAATAGCTGATCGCCATATTAATTTTTCACAAGGAATCCATTTAAAAAAAATGCATCAAAATCGGACTTAAAATTAAAAAAAATAAAATTTTTGAGATTTGCCCCTGTAGGGCCCCATTTATCTCATGAGCGGTACATGCTTCGTGAAATCCATTGCATACACCAGATTGGAAATTTCCTCAGGAGCACACTGAAAGAAACTCCATCAAAATCTGATTAATAATAAAGATTCTACAGACAAACATGTGAAAACACCAAATTTAACCCTTTTTGGCCCCTTTTTTAAAGACGGGTGGGGCCATAATGACCAAAACTAAGCCAAGCCTTCCTTTTGTACCAAAGAACATTATATTAAAATTTCATAAGGATTGATCTACTGGAACTAAAGTTATTGACCAAAAACTAAAGTGTCTACAGACGACGACAACGACGACAGCACCATACCAATATACGACCGCAAAAATTTTTGCAGTCGTATAAAAATAAAAAATAAATTGTAAACAAAATTGTAATGATTGGCAACATTACTGTCCCTGTATATGTTATCGGGCTCTTGACAGCAATGTATCATAAAATATCCAGAATATGAAGCACAGGGGCAAGTGAGCGTAGCGAACGAGCCCCAAGCTTCATATTCTGGCGAGCGGGATGATATTTTACAATACATCAGCTGTCAAAAGCCCGATAACTTGTATCATCCTTTATATTTGCTTTTTAGATTAGTATTTATTGAACCAAGGTTTCAAATTCTCCCAAAGTTGCGCAGGAAATTCAACAAACATGTCATTCTCGCTTTTTCAGCAATCTTCAGCTTCAAAAATATGTTTTGTAGTTTGTTTTTTATTTTAGCGGCAAAGGTTTTGCAACTGGATGAATATTTTGACTGAACTACTCCCAATAATGTCGATTTTGAATGTTGCAGCACTCTTAGGTTGTTATGATATTCTTTAGTTCCTTGGAGCTTTTATGATGTCATAATGTGAAAACGTCAAAGCTCTGCAGGATATATCAACGACATAGTTTCTACAATTTTTCTGACGTCTGGTTTATCTATTTGTGTAATCACGATTCTGGTTTGAATGCATCATCGGAAAGAGTAAATGCAATAGATGTTTATTTGTATCCGTTTGATTTCGTGTGAATTCTTGAATAAAAGTTATTTCCTTTGAAACTTTGGGAGAATCGCTTGATATACTGTGGACGTACTTTTATTCGTGGACATCAATTTTCGTGGTTTTCATAAAAAGTACTATTTTGTAGGCACTTGAATTCGTGGTTTCAAAATCTATGCATAGGACTCTATAGAAAAATTGCATGTCGTTGAGAATTTAATTTCGTGGTTTAAGCAAACCACGAAATCCACGAAAATTGAAACCCCACGAACAATAGTACTTTCACAGTATCCAGGTCAACCTCTGACATATCTGGGTCAACAGAATATGGCTTTGGCAGAGAGGCTCTGCAGGCTGATATAACCATGGGGAAGGATGATAAAATTTCAGATCTTCCTGCCATATCAAATAAAATAAACAATCCAATATAATTGTATTTCTATTAGTTTTACAAATTGTTTTTACACTGACAGCTATATTGTTTGTTTAAGTAATTGCAAATGGAGCCATCATCTTTGTGGCAGTAGTGAGGTAGGATGGGCTCTAGATGGATCTTTAGCATATTCAATAGTCATCTTTCACTATGACCAAAAAATATGGTATTACAGAGACCAGAAAATATGGTGTTAATGAGACTAGAAAATATAGTATAAAAGAGAACAAATAATATGAAGTTGAAGACTGCATCATCTGTAATTCCCACCAGGCAATGTGTTTAATTGCCAACATATATAGATTGGCGTCTTAAGGTTGAAATTACATGTAACTTGTCTTTAACTACTGTGAATGCACCATTATTCGTGGGGAGCCAATTTTCGTGGATTTCGTGGTTGACTCTAACCACGAAATTAAAAACCCAACGAAATACAAAATTCCCATAACCTTTCAATGGCGAAAGTCTGAAACCACGAATTTAGGAACCCAGGAATGTATGAATTTTAGCAAAACCACGAAAATTGGAACCCACGAAAATAAATACATCCACAGTATTATCAGAAAGTATATATGGAATAGAGTACAACATACATTCAAAATCTGTAAAATTTCATAAAAATTGTGCATTCCCCTGTCGCCTCTGGTGATGAAATATTTGCAAATGAGCGAGTACATCATGTATTAAAATAGACAATAAATTGCAAAAGACATGTTTTATTTCCTGAATAAAGAGTTAATCCTTTTACCTCTGCTGTTTGTTCCTCCTTTCCACCATTTTCTAAAATACAAGACAAAAAATATATCAACTTCTTGTCAGTTTAAAAGATACACTGAAAAATTATTAAATTATTATCACTGCGTTTTTAGGATTGTGTACATTTAACTCTACTTTGTGTAACATGTGTAATTTTTGTATATCATGTAAAGATCGATTCTGATCACACATTCAGGGAATGTGTAATAATATTGTTCTAGTATGCCTCAAGATTTAAAGGCTTTATAAATTTTTTTTTAAATAGCACTCATATGACTGTGTGAGCATGATATGACAAATATCTGCATTTCCAAACCTTTCAGAGTATAGATACATAAAAAGAAGACATTGGTAAGTAAAACAAATTTTCATGACAATAAGGCACAATTAAGATCTTTCAATTAGGGTTGTCAAAATGTATGAAAAATGCCACTCCAGTGCTCGCAATTTTCACCATTTTAATAACTGGATTTTTTTTAAGGAAAACCCAGTTAATGACCATACTTAACTGAAAAATGACACTGTTCAATAAAAATATGCAAAGACTGCTGTGTAAATGTGAATTTTCCTTGTTTTTGTAGGATGGGTTAAAAATTCTAAGTGTTGGGTTTTCCTATTTTAAGGGTTAACAGACAGGAAAATTTAATTGATGGGCAAGATACCTTTGGTTAATACTACATTACTTGTAGACAGGTAAAAGGTTACACCACCCATGTCAGATTAGTCCATTCTTGGTGACAATCCCGTGCGGTAAATTATTTCCATTTAAACATAATAGAGATTTTGATAAAAGCTGTTTTTTCCTCAAAAGTATACGACTTGTTAATAAATAATTACCGAATTTAGAAGTGTTCGGTATTTTTTACATCGTCATGCAAAATTTTGAGCCAAAATATACAGCAATGCAGTCAGCAGAATGCAAAATCCATTATCTAAAGGAAGTGAAACAGAGTTTAGATTTCAAGATTCTTATGATATATGATCATATCATTCAGGTGCCCCTGCTGAAAAACGGCAATTTTTGTCATTTTTTGACATTCAAGTTGTCATGGAAACCTGGTAAAATGAGTTAGGCAAGTTATATTGCGCAGACACATAGAGTGGCAAGTCCTCTTTGCTACTGTGTATAAAAGACATGAAAAGTCTTTGATCTATAACAGGAGAGGTAGAGTTTGATAGACCCTTAGTGGCAAAAATGCTGATTTTTGCAATTTTTGCTTACAACTTGTTGTAAAAAATTTCAAAAATTTTTTAAAATTTTTTTCTTGGTGTCTGGCACATTTGTAGACCTTTTCTGTAAACAAAAAAGACAAGAACTTGACATTTCTGCTGCAGGTCTTGAAGTACTGGGGGTCTATGACAGCCCACCCTCACTAAAATCTCACTTTTGCGACTTTTGTCTTTCCATGGGTACTTGATAGGGACCTGCAACTCCAGCAGTCTAGATTCTCGACCCTTTTGGGGTTATTTGTTTAGCTACAGTACCCTTCTGTCTGTCATGCCTGCTAAGCTTCAATTTCCAATGTATGGGATACCTTGAGGGACATAAATGTAACCACAGGGTCCACGATGCCAATAGGCATAGTCCGCCTGGATAGTGTTATAACTTTGTACAGGTACTTCAAAATAGAGAGGCTTTCAATTAATAATGGAATGGTAGAATAAAATACCAAGTTTTCGAAATCGACTTGGGCACTCGATATTTGTACCTTACGAACAATACCCTAACTAGAGTACTTGTAGACATCCCTACCATGCCTACTTTCAATAATCTTTTAAACTTAAAAACTCAAATCATGTTAATTTCTCAAAAACTAAGGAAAATATCAACATAAAACTATCAATACTATGAAGAATAAGAAAAATAATTCATATTTGCCTAAGCAGAATGTTATATTCCCAGAGATAAAAAGGGTTGTGACAGTCATTTAATGAGTTTGTGAGGAGAATCATGCCCTCCTGTTTCATTTGGTACCCAACTAAAACCCATGGTGGTTAGACATGTTAGAAGGAGCTAACCAGGGTTTATGTGTCAGATTTGTGTTTATATTTATACATAGCCAGTATGATTTTATTTTGTAAGGTTGGATACTAGCACTATACTGTAGCCAAAGACTATGAAGAACTTCTAAATTTTGTCAATTGATTTAGAAATTTTCCCAAAGCTAAATATTTTGTTTTATGTTGGTTGAATCACTACAGGACCAGAAAATTTTGCCATCTTGCAGTTTTTTGTTTATCATGTTTGTAGAGATAATAAATATTAAGTATCAAACCCGGTCTTGAGGATGGAAAGTATGACAAGACAGCCTACCTGCATTGTAGCAATTAGCTATGAAGAAAGAAAATGGGGTAAATGTCAAGGAGACAACATCCCATATGTACATGTACATCAACTGAGCTAAAAGATGTGTTCTTTAGCTCACTCTGTTAGTAAGGTGGCCAAAGTGCTAGAGGTCCCAGATTCAAATCCAAGTGGTAACAAAAGTACATTTATTTGAAACATGCTTTCCTATTGCGAATAGAAAGAGGGCGTTATGAAAGAATAACAGATAGTCATGGGAAGTCAGTTGTTTTACCCCGCTCTGACAGAATCTGCCAGTTTTGTCAACTTGACTTGGTTGAGGATGAAATGCACTTTTTATTTAAATGCTCCTTATACTAGTATAATGATATTAGGAAAGAATTTTATGAAAGTATATTTAAGGAATTTCCTAATCTAAAAGAATTGAATGACATTAATCTTTTAATCTGGTTTATGTCAAATGAAAATCTACAATTTATTTCTAGATTCTGTGAATTTCTAGAAGTTTTATATAAAATAAGGAAGACACATGCCAATCAGTAGACTAATTAATATGTTAATTTTCAATATGTAATTTATCGCATTATGTCATTTAACTATAGCTAACAAGCAGAGTTGCATTTTGTCCTCATCTGGATATTGTCAAGTCTAGCTATTTACATTGAGTTACAGTACAGCCACAGACTTACCGTGATAAATCACTGTGATAGACGTATCACTCTGCTTAGTGAAATGTGTATATTTTATTTCCTGTTTGATCTATCAACATGTTTTCTTTTGCATTTAGAGTGATGCAATCTACCACTTGATATGCAAAAAAAATTATGTGGATAGATCAATCAGGAAAAAAGATATATTCATTTAAAAGTTCGGAGTGATATGTCTATCACAGTGATTTATCATGGTAAGTCTCTGGCTGTACTGTATCTCTCATTATATGGTTGACTGACTCTCCGCCCGTTTTAATATTAAACTTTGTATGTTCTGTGTCCAATCAACTTTGATCAGTGTGAAAGGTGCAAATGTTTTATATTGAATGAATGTGTATGTTATTTTGATTGTATATGCCCGTTATGGGCCCTTTGATTAGGTCAATAAAATCATCTTCATCTTATCTTTATCTTTATTACACACACATCCAAAATGATCACATAAACTATCAGTTAATGTTCTTTCTCCTTTTCAAAACCCTATCTCACAATGAATGATATTCATTTAATATTAAATAGCAATTCATCTGATATTCTAAAGATACCGGTAACAATCAAATTTATGAATGAATGTTTACGCCTAAGATCTATTTAAAAAATAAGGCTTAGTCATTTTATTTAGAACTTTTTTTTCACAGTTTCTTACTATAATAAACACTATTGATATTATTGACCACTGTCATATCATGGTACTTATATGCATGCAGTGTTGTAGATCATATGAATTAAGTTATTGTTCTTTATATTCTTTGTGTTGTTTTGTTCATGCCATAACCATTTATTGTAAATGTGTTTGTGCGAATAAATATTGTCTATTGTCTTTTGTTTTAAAAACCAGAGGCTCCCAGGAGCCTGTATCGCTCACCTGGCTTTCAGTTGCCTTAATCAAGGAAACATTGTAAGTTATACAGTTGATCTTCAGTTTCTCAAACTTTTGTAACTCAAACACCTCCAATATTTTGAACTGTTTTTAAAGTCTGGTCATGTTTTACTATATTTCTTTATTGGCCTTTTTTAGACAAAAAACGTTCTTGCTAAGGACCACTTTCGACACCAGTTTTAATGTCGAGACCTCATTTTGTAAATGGCGGTCAACGAACAATTTTTAACATCAGTTTTGAAGTTGCGACATCAATATCTATTTGGAAACCAAATGTCATTGAAATCGGACAATGTTGAATTTTCCCGCCTTTTTGGGGGCCATTTTGAAAATGGCAGTCAACGAACAATTTTCAACACTGGTTTTGAAGTCGCAACATCAATATCTATTTGGAAACCAAATTTCATTGAAATCGGACAATGTTGAATTTTCCCGCCTTTTTTTGGGGCAGCCATTTTGAAAATGGTGGTCACGGAACAATTTTCAACATCAGTTTTGAAGTTGCCACAGCATGGCAAACATTTTATCAGTTTACACTTGACCTTCATCTTCTGTAGTTTTAGAAATAAAAGATGAAAAATACGAAAATTTTTAAAATTCGGTGAAAAAAGGGCAATAACTCCTACAAGGGTTAATGGATTTTCTTCAAAATTTCGAGGTGGGTAGACCTTGATATGCTGAACATTTTTGCAATTTACACTTGACCTCTATCTGTTACACTTTTTGAAATCAAAGTCCCAAAGGGACTGGTGGATTAGTGTCTATGATGGCAATGATCAATATCTAATCTAATGATATTTTATGTACACTGTCCAATAGTGTCCATGTATGATATGAATAATTGCCTGTCTATGTCGTACATAATTACTCATTTTTTACTATGGGTCTAATTATAATGATGATATCAAAACCAAGAAAGGAATGCTCATCAAACTAGAGCTGTCGCCGAATGGCAACCAATCATGCCCCCGCTCATTGAACCCTGAATCAATAGGGATGTGCAAATTTAAGCGTGTGTTGACACAGTACAAGTATGGACACAATGATAGGCCTCTCCTTTTTCCAAAATACATAAAAGGGAATTTCTGAGCCGGAAAATCAATTCTATGGGTGGTAGGTAATCTTTCTGTGAAGTTTCATCCATTCTGAGGCACTTTGAATTTTCCTGCCTTTTTCCAGTTTTTTTGAAAATTCTGAGACCCAAAATCATTATTATGGGTGCTAGGCATCCTTCTTGTAAAGTTTCATCAAATTTGAAGCA
>MJUU01036938.1:281687-294646 GCA_002080025.1 Modiolus philippinarum | reverse complement strand
GATTTCTTTTAACAAGGTATAAACATTGTTTACATTTTGCTTTTAATCGATCATATGCTTTAGAATCTTTATAATATTTTTTATAGGTTTTATATTCATTACATTTTATACAGATATTTTCTTCTGTCATTTTTTAAAAAAGAAATTTTATTTATTTAAAATGGTGCTTACAAATCTAACAAATAAATTGGTAGATGAATTACATCGTAGAGTTGTAAGTGTTTTTCCTAAAAGGCGTGTTTATGTCAATTCAATAGATCAAACATGGGCAGTTGATTTGGTAGATATGCAAAAATATTCAAAACAAAATAAACATTATAAATACTTATTGGCGGTTATAGATGTATTTAGTAAATATGGGTGGTTAATTCCGTTGAAAAATAAAACGGGTGTAACGGTAAGCGAAGCATTTAAAAAATTATTTAAAGAAAGAAAACCTTCCTTTATGTGGTCAGATAAAGGATCAGAATTTTATAATCGACAAGTAAAAGAATTGTTAAAAGATAATAACATAAAATTATATTCAACTGAAAATGAAGAAAAATCTAGCGTAGTAGAAAGATGGATAGGAACAATGAAACAACATATGTATAGATATTTTACTGCCTCTGAAACATTTAAATATTATGATGTATTAGATAGATTAGTTAAAAATTATAATAATACAGTACATTCTTCAATTAAAATGACACCAGTTGAAGCAAGTAAATTAAAAAATGAATTAGCAGTGTATAAAAATTTATATCCAGAAAAAGAAGAAAAAAATAAAAACCTAAATTTAAAATAGGAGATAGAGTAAGAATAACAAAAAAGAAAGGTCATTTTGAAAAGGGTTATACAACTCGTTGGACAAAAGAAATATTTGTAATTGAAAAAGTTTTAAATACAAACCCTATTACTTATAAAATAAAAGATTTAAAAGGTGAAGAAATAATAGGTTCTTTTTATGAACAAGAATTACAGATGACTCAGTTTTAAATTTTTTCACCTGTGTTAGACACGCAATAGAATTTCTTCTTCGGTGTACTCCCGGGTAATTTTCTTTTTTTGGGAGGGGGGTGTTTTTGTACCTATTTTTTTTTTTTTTTTTTTTTTTTTTTTGAGGGTCAAAAAAATATAGGGTTTTTTGTGCTGTTGTTGCTTTTTTTGATAAAATTTATGTTATTTTTAGGTCTTTTGAGGGGTTTTTTGGGGGGTCAAAATTTGTAGTAGTCAATTAAATGAGGTTGCGCTCAACAAGCTCATATAATATATTATTGGTATTCATATGACTGTTTCTTTAAAAAACAAAAAACCGAAGTTACTGTGAATTTATGTTCTGCATATACGCATTTCGACAACTTATGTCTCTTCAGTGCAGATAAAATCAAAATATTTAGAAATCCATAAACCGAAATATAAGTAAAACCTGATAGAGAACAAATTACCAAAAGGAGCCAAAATCAGCTAAGGACAGAGTTTTGCAAGAGTGAGATACTCCTTAGGTTTTAACAATTTGTTCTTAAAAAATGAAAAAGCATGATTAAATACGATTTACAAAGTAAGTGGGAACAAAATCCGTAGATAAAACCAATCTTAGTAGACTAGTAAATGGGTAAATAACAAAATTGCCGAACAGAATTAGGAAGAGCTAAAGTCCAATTAAGAGGCAAAAAGATGAAAAGAAGGTGGAAAACCACCGGAAAAATTGTCGACCGCAATTGCCTGACTGTTTACAGGCATTTCGAAAGAAATGGTGGGTTAAACCGGTTCCATGATGCGCAATACCTAAACTTCCATTTCGGTAGTGTCCGATAGCAACTGAACAGCAAATGCTATTGAAAGTTTGTAGACAGTAAAAAGAGATGATCATACCAGTATTAAGTAAAAAAAGAATCTTGAATCAAAGTGTGACCTAAACTTTATTTTTTCAACAATGGACTGATATCTTTTGAAGGACTTTTTTAATGATCAAAATGAGACAGAATTTTTTGTAGCCTTGATTAATAAGGTGGTCACGAAGATCACTGTCCAATGAGACAGTCTGTATAACTTGTCACGGCTATTTCTCGCGTAACCAATCAACTATGAAACATACACTCCGCAAGTTAGAATATTGATGTCCATGTAAAAGGGAAAATTTTGAAATTAAAACCGTCCCTTTTGTCGTAAACTCGTGTACTGAAATGACCATTGTCAAATTCGAGATGCAAGTGTAAAAAAAGATATAGATCTAGTATATACATAACAGAGAATGCAGTATGATCTGTATGAATCTGATGAAAGACATCATTTGAGCATTTTAACTAAAATTACATCTGCCAATGACTCCTTACAGTCAATAAACGGAAAATCTAACAGCGTTTCATTTTACTTAAAGTTCTATGAACTTTGACATCAAGCAATCAGAATCCAGTCTTAACAATCCATGTCGACCACATTTACCCACAAGAACTGAAACGTAATAAAGCAAACAATAATTCTAAATACTGCCCATTTCTCGATCTTACTATCATCGTTGACTCCGGTAAATTAAAACTAAAATTTATGATGAAACGGATAATTTTGATTTCACTATTACTAATTTCCATTTTCTTGACGGCGACGTTCCTGTAGTTGCATCATACGGGGTGTATATATCTCAATTAGTACGATTTGCATGCGTCTGTTCTACTCTTGACGACTTTAATGAACGTAACCTCACTATCACATCCAAACTTTTACAACAAGGTTACAGATTTCATAAATTGTTGAGCACTTTTAAGAAGTTTTATAGAAGATATGAACAGTTGATATCTAAATAAAGTGTTACTCACAAACAGCTTATTACTATGGCCATTTCTCACCTTCGTTTTACGGAAATGCTGCTAAAATTTTAAAGACTGATAAAAAAAATCCAGCAAAACTGGGATGTTACTAACATTCTTTACGAAATGGGGGATATTGACAGGATATTCTTCCTGGTTCCGTTAAAATGGCTTTGAGATCCACTGGTCTGAAGATTTTACAGGTATACTGGCCTCTCACTGATACTGCCGATGTCTACTGAAATCCATAATAATTCTTTACCAAACCCTTCGGGAAGTTTTGAATTTGATTTTTTTTTGTGCGACGGTGTTTTACCAGCAGACTAGGCTCCTTGAGCTAGCCGGCAGTTTAGCGGCGCCCACTCCTTGACCCATCTTTCTAAATTACGTTTTGTCTTATTCTTTCTTTCTCTAGATTGTGGTCTTGGAGTTAGTAGTCTACCTGTATTGGGTTTTATGTGTATGTTTATTATACTATAGGGAAACGGGATACAGAAAGGGGAGGCTTGGGTACCCATTAACCGGTTTAACCCTACCACTAGCTCTTGCTAGTACCGGTACCAAGTCCGGCTATCCCGGCCTCCTATCTTTGTCTACGTTTGTCTTTTGTCTTTTTATTGTTTTTCTTGTGCGGTTCGCATGTGATTGTAATTTTCGGCCGTTGTAGGTGTTTCCTGTTATCATTGCTATATATTATATAATGATTTTGAAGACATTAAGCTTTGTGATTCAAGCCGAGGGTTTCGAAGAATTATCGAATCAGAATTTTGTTTGTTTTGCAAGTGACAGTTATCAACATGTCAGCACTGAGTCATACATTTTCGTATTAATCAAATTTATGATGTATTTCTGGAGAAAGACAATTCTCATACTCGAGTTAATAGTGTCGTCCCCCCTTCCCCCGTAATTTCAAGTTACGAGCTGAATTTTTATTACGTTATAAGGCAAACGCACAATCTTGTCTTTGATTGAAATATATGGTTATAAATAGTTTTGACTGTTCACTAACTTAGACTCTTTTCCAGGAAAATTAAACATAATCTTCCAAACAAACGATGTAGCATAACACAGATGGATTCTTTTTTATATAACTTTGAAAGTAAACCCCTTGGTGCATGAAAGGACCAGAGAAGCGTACAGAAATGGGAATGGTAAACTTATAAAGTATATCAATAATATAAGACAACAATGGAAATGCATGTACAAAAACAAGTCATGGCATTTATACATGAGCAGAAGTAAGACCGGAAGCTCCGAAAGAGTCATCAGCTGCTTTGCATCAGTTTCCCGTCGTGGCAACACACTTTATAAAGCCAGCAAAATGAAGTAAAGTGTATAAGATATGTGAAACAAAATTTTCTGGTATAAAGTAGGCAAGCAACTCACGGGTCAAACTTCAGTGCTTCGAAAACTTCAACTGTGTTTTCAGAAGTAAAGAAACTAGATGATAATGGAATATAGAAATACGCATCATTCAGGTCCAGAGGTGTATAATCCAAATTGTTTAACTGTATCTGTTTAATGCCATAACCATAATGTAAATGTGTTTGAGCAAAAAAAATGTCTATTGTCTATTGTCCATCCAAATTCCTCAATGAATAAGTTTTTATCTCTTGAATAAATCCTTCAAATCTCAGAATGAAGTATATTTTATTGGGGTTTTTTTGTGGTTTTTTTTTTTGTTTTTGTTTTTTTCTATTTTTCTATTTTCTTGGAGGCAGTTTCAATATTTCTGTCCACATTTAATCTTGTTNTTTTTTTTTTTGCTGTTTTGTTTTGTTTTTGTTTTGTTTTTGTTTTTGTTTTTTTTCTATTTTTCTATTTTCTTGGAGGCAGTTTCAATATTTCTGTCCACATTTAATCTTGTTTGGATAAAGGTCTTGCCCCTCTTCAATATCTCCTCTTCAAAGGTGTTACTAGTATTTAGACTCATTGCTGTACTCTGTCGCGTCGAGTGCATTTTCAGATGGATGATAAATATTTTTGGTAAAATAAATCAGTTATTAATTGTTTTAGACCATTTTGTGTTTTTACTTTGTGTTAACTGTTAAAAGGAAATAAAAAGCACTGTTTGCTTTTTATCATAAAATTTGTCCTGTTAATGAAAACTCTTTTACCCCTCCCCCTTTTTCACTGAAAGTCCTCCCATTATGCCAAGTCCTGAAAACTCAAGACTTTTCCTTTCCATGATTCAGTAAAGAGAGCCCTGTCATTGCTTTTCTTGATATCTTTACACATGTGTACTGTTAAAACATTTTCAGTAAAAATTTCGATTGTGTTGCTAAAATATTATGATTGTGCAAAACGAATTTGTTTGATTTAACACATAGCATATCTGTGCTATTTTAGGAAGTTTATCGTGTCTAGATTCACGATCAGGTTTAGAAATTGCCAGAACAACATTTTCAAACAAATTTCAATGTCAATTTGAGCATCCAATTTTCGTGTGAATTTACCCTATGTTTCAAATTCTTAATCAAATGCAATTTTGTCCTCTGTCTTAAAATAATGCTATCACACATGTCATCAGACATTCAATAGTCAGGGATAGGATTGATTGATATGGGGTTTAACGTCACTTTCGGCAGTATATCATGTTGGTCCGTTTTAGTGGAGGAAGCCGGAGTACCCCGAGAGAACCACCGACCTTTGGCAGGTTACTGACATACCTTATCACTTACGATTGTAAGTCGAGCTTACCCTTTTTTGTAATGTACAAAGCGGGGCGCGAAATCACAACGCAGGTGTGATAGACTACACAGGTTGTATAGGTAGTAAACTACCTTAACAGGTAGTAAACTACCTTAACCACTCCGGTCGTGGATAGGAAAAGGTGCGATGCATGTCAAAAGGAGTTCTAAAGGTCGATCATAAGTCCAACAGAATTTGGTGTGTGTATCAACTTCTATTTGAAGCTGATCTAGTATGGGTTGATTACAAGTAAATTAAAGATACTTAATTTAAGGATTTTTTTTGAATGGCCTAAGCCTCGGCAATTCTAACGGAATAAATAAATTTTCTTAACTAAATTGTGTGAGGCACTTATGACTTAAGGAAGAAAAGTAGACTCGATGACAGCGATTGTAAAAACACTTTGCCAGTTAATTCTATGTTTATTGACATCCCACATCCATAGGTAAAATGACATGGATATGGAATTGTTCGACATCTAACAAAGAATTCCGATCAAACTGGTGCGAATGGCCGTAAACATTGAGGTATGAGCAAAGCTCATTGTTAAAGGCCTAATGGTGACTTTAAGATGAAGAACAACAATAAAATCGTTGTTCCATTGCTTTGTTCTACCATGTATTTGTAGAGACTTCGTCTCGTGTGCATTTACTCCATATCCTTTCATTGCATATAAAAAGCAAGATGACAATTTTTAAAATATTTTCTAATCTTTTGAGGTTTTTATTTTTACACATCCTACAGCAACATGTATATTCCAATTGTAATCAATTTCCTTCCATTTTTTCTTATATGCGCATCCAATATTGTAAATCAGAGTTCTAGTTCAGAGGTTAACATTATACTATGGTCTATTTGTTAAGAAATTGCATCCATATCTCCGTGTCTGTATGCTATATTAGTAAATATGATTTCATTCCCTACAACAACACACATTGGGTCCACAATATGATGCACCACATGCCCCTATCCCATATTTATATGCTGCGGTATAGTATTCCACGCCCCTGTTGTACACGTGCACGGCGTCAAAACAAGACCATCTGAAATTTAAAAAAAAAGCAAACGTCATGAACAAATAAGGGGATATGGAGTAAATGTACATGGGACAAAATCCCTATAAATACATGGAAAGATTAAGCAAATGGAACATCACTTTCATTGTTGTTCTTCATCTTGAAGTCACCATGAGGCCTTCAACAAAGAGCAAACACTCCTACCTCATAGTAAGTTCAAGACGGCCCCTAGCACCGGTTTGAGTGGAATTTTTCAATAAATGAACACAACTAAAAATATTAATATAGATATCTATCTTTAATGGATTAAAGATAAATTGCTGTTCCATTGCTACGTTCGACCATGTAGAGACTTTTTGTGAACCAACACTTGTCATTTGAATTATTTGGCAAATGCAAAGTGTAGAAAAACTCCAGAAAGAACCGTTTCCCGCGAAAATTTTGATGTCTTAAAAAGATAAAACTGTTACATCGATTTTCATGGGTTTTTTACATGTTGTTTTATAAGTAAAGATTTTCAAGACAAAAGTGAAAGTTTCCATTCCTTAGACTCATGCACTTTAATCAAACTGAATGTAAATGAAAAAAATAATGGTATACAATACCCAAGACGTTTACAGACAGCATTACAGTCTCCTCCTTTCCCGTCAATACAGTGCGTTCTCCTTACAGCTCGTGTGTACCCAGTCCTATTGATTGATGTGCAGATGGACAGGGCAACTTCTTCCTTCCAAAGTCGTGCGTTTTCTGTTTAAGAAAATCAAAATATGGCATTGAAAGCAACCCAACCAAAAAGCAACGCAACATTGAGGCTTGTTTTAGGGCATATTGGAATACGGGATATGAACAACTTATGACTTTCAAAAATGGCATATGGGATATTTGTAACAAAACTTACAGGAATATGTGATATTTTGACTAAGAGATATTGAATATTTCAATAATTATTGGGATCTCTTAAATTATCAAGGGGGATATTTCACTCCAGACTACTTGGAATATGGGATATTGGGACCCCCTTAACAAACCTCAGCACTTGTTGATACTGGTCAAAGCTGGTCACCTCTCGAGGGCTTGAACTACTCACATGTTAAAAATCTTCGCTCTCTGAAATAAGGTGCCCAATCAGCATGCTTCATATTCGTGAATCTGCGCAATCGCACTTGCCGGTTGTTCACCAATATAGTAGCTGAAGACAAAACATTTGTTAAAATTCGAATACGCAAATTAACTTTATCTGAATGAATGTGAATGGAAAAGTCTCATATCTTATGCTGCATATGGACAACGGAACGACCAAAATTTATTTTTTATGAATAAATTACGCGTGATTGACAGCACAATCAATTTATCCGGTTGAAGGATTTTCCGTGTGGATGCATTCAGGTGTTAATGGAGCGACCGTAGTGAGTGGAATATAACGACTGGATTATTCGGGTTAGGTCAACGGGTAAAAAAACAAAGGTCAAAGAGGGAAACGAAAAGGTTAAACAATTTTTGTATCTCTTCATGTGACAGCCATCTACTAAGTAATCGAAATGGCTATCTGCACATTTCAAAATTTAAGGCAACTTCGGTATTTTATTATGTCGCCCCAGATGTATAATAGTTTTTGGTCTTTTCTTTGTTATTATTTTTCATTACTTCTTCTTTCTTTCTTCCATATATTTTGTCCGGCTATTTTCTCAAAGATGCCTGGACAGAATTCATTCATACTTAGTACAAAGTTGGACATGAGAAGATGTGCATACACCGGAAAAAAATTTCAAATGGCTATTTAAAGATGGCCGCCATTTTACATTAAAATAGTGAGGATTCAATAAATCAGATACTGAAAGGCTGAATTTGTTCACATTTTGTATAAATGTTTGATAAGATGAGAGGAAGGAATTCATGCGAAAAATTTTTGCAAAATGTTCGCCATATTCAAGATGGCCGCCAAAATACGTCAAAATTTCAACGTTGTCTGATTTCAACGAAATTGAATTCTAGGTAGAGATTGACGCTGCGAACAAGATGAAAGTATCGGATTGGCTGCCAGGGGCGACATCAGCTTTTGCTTGCAACTGCAAATCTAGTTATCTATTGTCACTTAGTTGATGTCTCTGCTAGTGGACTGTTAAGTATCCGATGATATTCAGCACCACAGTAGTGAGTAATTCAGTGATGGTTCATAAAAACGATTTAATTTGGAAACTTGTGATATCTCTTTTTTCCCCTCGTACAAAACTCTTTCTGTAGCTGATAAGATCATATTTGTCATATTTTTGTATCAGCTTTTATATATCTTTGAATTAATTTTGTTAAAATACTTTGATTTGCTCTGCATTGAAGAGACATAAGTTGTCGAAATGACCAACTGTAAAAACTAAATTTACAGAACTTTCGGTATTTAAGAATTAAAATTTGAGTAAATGAATTTGTATTTTTCAATCGTATAACACATTAGCTGCGGAACCGTAGCTCTTATGGTCCTTGTGCTAATTTTCTGATAGCTGCGGACCATAGATCCGCCAAAAAATCAGAAAGAAATAAAAGGACCTATAGAGCTACGGTTCCGCAGCTAATAACACATATAAATTTAGCCATGAAAAACAGGAAAAGGGATACCAAAGTTTATAATATTTTATTTAGTGCCCTTGAAGATACATGTGAATCATAAAAAGACAAGTGTGGACCCAAATTGATGTCCCGGCCGTCCCAACTTGGTCGCAAAATTGATATGAGAACTCAAACTGACTTAATCAGAAAACTAAACATGATCACTGGACTGTAAAATTGAGGTCACAGCCAAATATTTTACAAAAGGATATGGAGTAAATGAACATGAGACCATAACACATATGTTAACTTCAACTGCAATAATTTTAATGAACTGGATGGCCATTTCGGAAATTAATTCCTCATCAGCAACACTAGAACCCAAACATAGGAAATCCATAATTTTAAAAAATGTTTAAAATGCGTAAAACCAAACGAAATCCGAATAATCAGTAATATCAAATAAAGCTAAGGACAAAACTACGATAGAGGGAGTTAAACATTAGGTTTTAGAATTAACATAAATTTAGATAATAGTAATTGAACAAAGTGTACACATGAGATATTATCTCATGTACAAGTACACCATATCTAAGAAAAATAAAGAGTATACATCTCTAACATAGGGAATTGTTTTACCAACTCCACACTGCATTAAAAAGACAAACTCCAGTATTAGATTTTTTACGAAAGGATATGGAGTAAATGAACATGAGACCATAACACATATGTTAAGTCCAACTGGAATATTTTTAATGAGCTGTATGGCCATTTCGGAAATTAATTCCTCATCAGCAGCACTAGAACCCAAACATAGGAAATACATAATTTCAAAAAAAGTTTAAAATGCATAAAACCAAACGAAATCCGAATAATCAGTAATTTCAAATAAAGCTAAGGACAAAAGTACGATGGAGGGAGTTAACCCTTAGGTTTTAGAATTTACATAAATTTAGATAATAGTAATTGAACAAAGTGTACACATGAGATATTATCTCATGTACAAGTACACCATATTTAAGAAAAATAAAGAGCATACATCTCTAACATAGGGAATTGTTTTACCAACTCCACACTGCATTAAAAAGACAAATTCCAGTATTAAATATTTTACAAAAGGATATGGAGTAAATGAACATGAGACCATAACACATATGTTAACTTCAACTGCAATAATAATATTTTACGAAAGGATATGGAGTAAATGAACATGAGACCATAACACATATGCAATAATAAGGCCATATAGCAGACTGTCATGTTCTACTCAAGACCAACTATATACCAAATATCATTGACCTACCACTTGTAGTTTCTGAGAAAATGACCTAATCACAAAAACTGAACATGCCCACTAGAACATAAGCCATATGACATACTGTCATATACTACCTAACATATGACATACTGTCATATACTACCTAACACCTACCTACATACCATATATCATTGACCTACCACTTAAAGTTACTGAGAAACTAAACTAAGCACAAAAACTTAACATGTTCATGGAACCGTGAAATTGAGGTCACAGACAAAGCCATATAACAGACTGTCTTACTACTCAAGACAAACCTTTATTCCAAATATCAATGACCTACCACTTATAGTTACTGAGAAAATGACCTAATCACAAAAACTAAACATACTTAATATGCATATGTCTCGCTTTCCACGCCTTTCGTCGAGGGCGAGACAAATATATATGTCACTGTACAGGATATTTCTACACTGTATCTAAAATGAAAAAAACGAGGAGTTTGTAAATCTTAATCATGGATCAAGATCTCTAAGCAAACATTTGAAGCAAATAAGCAAAAGAGAACGTACCTAACTTAACCTGCTCCTGTGCTGATTTCTGAATTTCTGGAGTAATGTTTAACGTTAAATTATTTTCCACACTATCGATATAACGCTCAAGATTTTTCTCCAAATTCAGCGAGGAAAGAACTTCGTCCAGTTTCATTTTCGTCAATTCAGCCATCTTACCTTCAATTGCTTCTGCAACAAATTGCTTGATGCGTTCATTTGCTTTTGACATATCAAAGGACGCAGTAAGAGGAATATTTTTGTCATCAATCAAAGGAACTGTCATTTTCGTGTCACATTCCTGACGTTTACACGATTTAGAATCTGACAGAGCCATCGAAACAAAACTCCCTGTTATTATCACAAATACAAGCGCATTGAAATTCATTTTTCCGACAAATACTGGCACTATATCAGGCCTCCGTTTAATCTCAAATGCTTCGAATCTTACTACAAAATGGTGTTGTTGTAAAATGTATTTAATCTGGCATTCTGCTGTTGCAAGTATATTTATACAAGATGCCCGTGTCAAGATTAACACCATCTTTCAATACGGCCACAATCTGAATACTAACTGATACACCAAATTACATAAACAATTTTCTATATAATCTAAGCAAAACTTTTTAATCGACTGGAAAGCTACCAGGATTCTACTAATTAGCAATCTGTATTTTGGCCAAAACGAAATGACTATAGTTAAGCAGATGAAAATTTCGCTTTGCAAAACTCGAAAACCCTATCATGGATCCTGATATAAGTATATTGTAAAGTGTTGTTGACTATATAAAGCGGTCTGTAGAACTGCGAAAATGAGGTCCACATTGTCCAGTTTTACTTCACTAAATATTGAATATTTTTATTATATGTTGTAACATTTTGTGAATTTGTATGATACATTTATTGTGTGTTATTGCTTACTTTATGTTTTGCTTTAACCCGCTAGGGTTTACTTGTGCAAATAAAAAGTATTAAGTTCGTTAAAATTGACAACCCTTCCTCGCAATCTCACGCTATCATAGTTTTACCCGCCTGTTCAACGTATAAAGGAAAAAGTACGACGGGATTTAACTTTGGTTCAAAAATAAAAATCTAAAATGGCAATTGAAAAGACTAATTTTAATGAACTCATAAAAGGAAATGGAGTAAATGTACATAAGATAAAATCACCACATATTCACAGGGTAAGATTCAACAAATGGAACAACGGTTTTATNGGGGGGGGGGCTATGGTTTTTTTCTAAAAAAATATTTTGGATCTGATTTTATGTGAAAAAAATATTTTGACTGCCAAAATGATGAAAAAAAAAATTCTGAAGGAGGCTTTCTGCCCAAAAAAATAATAAAAATTGAAAAAAATATTTTGTTGATACATGTGAAAATAAATAAATAAATTTTTCGCGCGAAAAAAATTTTCTGTCGAGAAAAAAAAACCATACGGTCGGTCCCTAAGACCTTCAACAAAGAGCCAAACACTCACACCTCATAGTGAGTTCAAGGCGACCCTTATCACTGGTTTCAGGGGATTTCACTTGCTAGATGTCAAACAACGCGAAATCCATGCATTTTCAATCCATTGATGCGGGATTGTCAACAAAAACAAGATTTCCAAACAAAGTACTCTTACAAACACTTTCATCCGTTGCATAATCATAATCAAATAATTTAAATTTGCAACGTCATTAATTGCAAAGAGTACATCCAAGTTTCATTTTTTTCAGCAAGATTGTGGACAACTTTAGCAACTTTTATTCAGTTTACGTTAAAGAAAATACAGGAGGCTACATATTCAGTCCTCCTATTTTTGTTTCATGTTTACAACCCGCATGGGTCATAAAGTTATTATTATAAACAAAAAATAAGGGAAGACACAACTTCATAAGTTTGATTAACTTGTGTCCAATCCTATTTGCTTCTTCTTCAAATAAAATACGTTTAATTAAAACAAAAAATTAAAATTTTGCAACTTAAAATGGATGTTATCTTAAGTTTTAATACCGAATAATGAACCAAAATCGTATTTTTACTGAGCCAAATTGTGCAAAACAAAAAAATTGTCCAAATCGAGATCGTGAGGGCATTTTAATGAAAATCACACACGCTATGTTTTTTTTTT
>MJUU01036938.1:258872-279393 GCA_002080025.1 Modiolus philippinarum | reverse complement strand
AAGGAGACTTATTAAGACTACTTTTAAAATCAAAGTTTTACAATGTTTTAACTGTTTCCCACATGACAACAGATCTTTCCCTTTAAAGCTTAATTGTTGTTTCCTCTACCGAATTTGACTTTACTACCGGATTTGACATATTCAACACGGCGGGTCTCTTATAAGAAGCAGGAGATGCTGACTCTACCGGTGCACTTGATCATACCCATGGTTTTTTATTGGGTCCGTGTTGTTCATCTTTGTGTGTGAGTGTCTTCATTTTTCTTTTCTGTGCCGTACCCATGTTGTGTCTCTGTTTTTCCGCCTTTTTTGTTTCTGGTGTTGCCATTGTCCTTGGATAATTCGCTTTTGGATTGACGGTTCGGTTCTCACTTACTTTCATACCAAAAATGGGCATTATATCATACAGTACGTTCGTCTCACTGTACCGTATTTGTGAAATACTCCAAGATTGCTCTAAACTTAGAAAACATATTTCAAACACTAAACTACAGAATGTTAGGTGTAGCCGTGAAATGTTGATTAAGAATATTTGTCTCTTTTCTTAGGAGAAAATAATGGTGAAGTGCCTTTTTGACAATATTTAATTAATAACGATTTTTCAAAGCCCATTTGGACATCTAACATCACATAGGGTTTCAGAATAATAGTTAAGTTGCTCCTAATCAGAACTAAATCTATAGTAATTGTGTATTACATGTATTACAACTTTACATCACAGGGGCAAAAAAACTTCGACAAAGTTTAAAGGTAATGCTGCTTCAATTAGCAATTTTGAAGGCATGCATTTTTTTATAATCGGGAATGCCCAAAATTTAGAAATATTCCCAAGTTTTAAAGTGGCTTGCTCAAAGCCAAAAAAAGGAGAGAGCAAAAAAAAACACCAAGTATTGAAGATATATTTCATGTTATTTCAAGTTACATCGGTTCTTCAAAATACAAAAAATACCGAAGTTGCATAAAAAACAGTAAATTTCGTTATGCTGTACACGTGTTTCAAGGAGTAACCTCTGATCAGCAGCATTAAAATCAAATGATGTGGAAAGCCATAATCCAAAAGTTGTAATAAAAGAAGTACCCGTTACCAAATAAATCGAAATAGGAAGCCAAATCCAGTACCAAGGACATCTACCGAGTGCCATACACGGAATGAAGCCTCGGTATTTTTAGGAGGTTAGAATTTTGATAAAAGCAGTAAATTTCTGTAACACGCAAGGTAAAATTTTCATGTCAGACAAGTCTGACTATCGGGCTGGTGAATACCCTCGGGGACCTCTGGTCCACCAGCAGTGGCACCGGCCCAATGGTTCAAAATACAAAAATACCGAAGTTGCATAAAAACAGTAAATTTCGTTATTCAAACTCATCTTCCAACAATTTGAACAGTATATATTGTTGAATTACATCAATAATTGACTTTGAAATTTAGTCATTTCATAAAATGCCTAAAACAGCTAGGCATTATACCAATTGCCTAAATATTTTAGTCATTCTGTAGATTGCCTGAATTATGAAATTGCCTGTAACATATACACTATATTGATGAAATTTTAAAAAATGCTGAAGCAAAAAGCTCACACGAATTAAAAATAAAGTTCAAATGGTGAAAAAAATGGAATCAAAAATATAAATGAAGCTGTTTAACTAATCACATATTTACACAAACAGAACATATAGTGACTCAGTCTTTACAAGACGTATTGCTACTAAGGTACAGTTATTTATTTGTAATTAATCTCAATTTGTAAGCTCCATTTTTTTATTTGGAATTTTCAATTTTTGCCATTTCAAAAATAAATGTTAAAAAGTAACAAAATGACCAAAATAAAGTATAATTTGAAAAAGGCATAAATACGCTTTTCCATGTCTAACCAACAAATCTTCTTTTAACGCATAGTACATTTTGTACATGTAATTAACTTGTGTCATATGAAAAAAAAATCGGCGCAAATGAAAAATAAAATCGGCGCAAATGAAAAAATGAAATCGGCGCAAACAAATAATTTGAAATTTATAAAATCGGCGCAAATGTCATACGCCCGAAGAAACCTAAAACTTCTTTATCTACAATGATGTTTAAGTCTGCGTTTTACATTTGCGCCGATTGCATTTCATTTGCGCCGATTTTTTACTTGTTGATTCCATGGGGTTTTTTTTCCTTTATACATTGGAAGTGATGATCACAAAAATCAATGTCAAAAAATATGGCAAAAAACGCCAATAGAGAAAAACTAAGGCAAAGCAAGGACATGAGACTGGCACAATGCACGGAAATTAAAAGACGACATTAAGAACGAAGGCACTTACAGTGTGAACTCCTATGAAAACCGGGAGTGACATCAGGTGCCAGACCTGGGGTTAATTACATGTCAAAGTAATTAGTTACATTTCAATTACATGGGAAATTCTTCAACTAAATTACAATTACCATTACTTCATTTTTCCAATGTAATTAATTAAATTACAATTACATTGGCAATGTAATTAATTACAATTCAATTACATTTGTCTGACGAATAACTATTTTTGTTATAATGATAAAAATAAACTTCAATATTAAAGTTTGAGACATTTATACAGTCAGTTCAAGAAGTTTCAGAATATGGGTAACAGAAAAGATAAATGTCTTTTCAGATATCAGCATAACATTTAATGATAATGAGATTGGTTTCCGATATGTTTTTTTTTCAATTCTTGTGGGGATGAATCAGAAAGATGTTGTAATTCAGAAGTACATGTTTACTCTATATCCAAGAAATATTTATCTATACGCTACTTGTTTTTGTAAATGCACTAAGTTATCATTGCCTATTAGTGTCATCAAAAGGTTTATTCTACCTATTTCAACATTTTCATATATCTAAATTTGGTGAAATTATAAGAAATTCATACTGGAATTTTTTCTTGAATATTTGAAATCTTTGGATTACTTTGTAAAAACATTATTTTGATGAGGTTTATTGAGGGTACATAAGACTAACAACTAAATATATATATAAATTCAAATATTTTTTTTTTCATTTTCATAGAAGCACGCAGAATACTCAATTTCATTTCTACCTTATTTTGAAATTAAACATGTATTGATATCTAGCAAGACATAAAAATGTGTATTGATATCTAGCAAGACATGAATAATGGGGAACTACTTTAATTTGTCTTTGTGTAAAAAAAAATATACATTGTTGAAAATTATAGATAAACCGAGACATTCTCTAGTAAAATGGAAACTGTTTACGTCATAGTATATCAGTATACAATGACCTCAAAAACTGTTTAATTATTTCATTTTTAAAACATTCTAATGAAAAATAATGTTATTCATTTTCAGGTATTCAATTATCTGTCAAATTAATTTAGCACTAATTATTGTAATAACGTTTTGTGTTATAACAACATGTATTGTTCTTGCAATTTGAAAATGTTGAAATAGCTAGGAGACACTCACTTGTTGCCTGAAGTTTGGTAATTAATATGTTGATTTTAACAAAATGTTTAAAGTGTCAAGATCAAATACAATTAGTTAATGTCTTAGGCAGGATATCTCTCATTTCATTTTGAATTTTTTAAATAAACACAATTAATTATTGTATTGCTTCAATAAGTAAAATGATTTTGTTATTTCACTTATTCAGAATTTATTCAATTAACAGTAAAGTTCCAGAGTGTCTAGATAGAAAAAAAATTACAAGCAATTTAAAATCCTATCAAGTCTTGAAGGAAAAAATTAAGATTGTCAAATTATTATTATTAGTCATTCTTAAACCAGAACTACTCTCACACCAGTTTATTCGATTTCAGTGATATTGTAATTGAAAGTAATTGAAATGTAATTCCAAATTACATTCAAAATATGCAATGTAATTCATTACTTTCAATTACATGTAATTGATTTTTTTCTTCAATTACAAATTACTTCAAATTACTTTGAAAAAAATGTAATTAATTACAGCTAATTAAAATTACATTTTTAATTACCCCAGGTCTGCGGTGCTCTGGAACGGACGGACAAAGGTTAAACAATATGACCACCACTTTACATCACAGGGGCAAAAAAAACTTCGACAAAGTTTAAAGGTAATGCTTCTTCCATTAGCAATTTTGAAGGCATGCAATTTTTATAAGTGGGAATGCCCAAAATTTAGAACTATTCCCAAGTTTTAAAGTGGCTGGCTCAAAGCCAAAAAGGGAAAGAGAAAAAAACCAAATATTGAAGATATATTCCATGTTATTTCAAGTTATCTCGGTTCTTCAAACTCATCTTCCAACAATTTGAACAGTATATATTGTTGAATTACATCAATATTTTGGAAAATCAAATTTTAGTCATTTTGTAAAAAGTCTGGTGATTTTTTCAGGCAATTTGTAAATTGACTTGGAAATTTAGTCATTTCATAAAATGCCTAAAACAGCTAAGCATTATACAAATTGCCTAAATATTTTAGTCATTCTATAAATTGCCTGAATTATGAAATTGTCTGTAACAAATACACTATACTGTTGAAATTTAAAAAATTTCTGAAGCAAAAAGTTCACACGAATTAAAAATAAAGTACAAATGGTGAAAAAAGGAATCAAAAATATAAATGAAATTGTTTAACTAAGCACATATTTATACAAACAGAACATGTAGTGACTCAGTCTTTACAAGACGTATTGCTACTACATAGGTATCAGTAAGGCACAGTACCATACTTCACAGTTTATAGACAGATTTAACCAATATTCTCAAGGTATTGTAAAATTATTTGATATAAGTCTTTTGTAGTTATTTATTTGTAATTAATCTCAAATTGTAAGCTCCTTTTTTTATTTGGAATTTTCAACTTTATCCCACCTCTGTGTTTGAATGTTGGGCCATCATTAGGAAAAAAAGGAGAACAACGTGAACGGAACCTATGTAGAGGGACACATTTGATAAAATAAAATTATAAATCTATAGAAGATGGGTGCATATCCAAGATGGTAGAATTACTAGAACTATGACCAGACATAACCATCAGCAACTGCCTTTCTTTTTCAAAATGGTGAGAGGTCAGATACCAACAATACCAACATTAGAATACATTAACTTACGTCAACAGAAAAAAACAGATCTGGACTACATCTTACGCAGCCTGAGATACAACCAATACGATAATCTTGATAAACAACAGGAGTCTTATTATTCCAACATCAAGAACTGATCTGTCTAAACATTCCTTTTTATTAAATCAGCATTTCATTGGAACTACCTAAGCAGTGATGTCGTAACCTCAAAATCACAACAATACACTCTTGCTATCAGTGCGACTCAGTACATGCACCCTAACACCCGAAGTAAAAATACCCTGCGAAGTATTCATATAGACACAAATACAGACAAAAGGAGACGCGTTGATAACATTGTTAAAATATATCAAAACATCTAGGTTCGTTGCGTAAACTGAAACTAAAAATGAATAGACAAAATATAGAAAAACTTCATTTAGTTTATATTCATCAATTATTTGAATATGCTTGCGAAGTGTGGGATAACTGCAGTGCAGTATACCTAGATAAACTGGAAAAACTTCAGTATGAAGCGGCTAGAATTGTTTCTGGCCTACCTTCCTTTACTCGAGGATCATATTTATATTCAGAAACAGGCTGGGAAACGTTTGAACGACGTAGATATAAACGTAAAATCCAACTTTTTTACAACATTCAACATGGCCATGCTCCTTATTACTTACGTGAACTTGTCCCCCAAACCGTTCAAAGCATTTCCAATTATCCATTAAGAAACGGTGATGATTTGATTATTCCTTTTTGTCGACTTTCATTAAGTAGAACCTCCTTTATATCCTCTACAGTGACAGATTGGAATAACCTTGAATTGTCTACAAGAAATGTGGAGACTTTAGGAAAATTTAAGGCTACTATAAACCAAGGCCAACAACAAACTTATAAGGTACCGAAACATTATTTCTATGGTCCAAGAAACCTCAATATTATTCTTACCCAACTACGTTGCGAAGCCTCCTTTCTTAATTTTGATTTACATAAAGTTAACATTGTAACCAGTCATGCGTGCTCATGTGGAGCCTTATACGAAGACCATAAACATTTCTTCTTCGACTGTACTAAATATACAGAAATCATAGATGATCTTATTTATAGTTTAAATTGGTTAAACAAGCCTATTACATTAAATATTTTAACGAAAATGCCAAAATCAAATGGTTGCTCCCTAAGTGAGATTTCACTTGTGTCTTATCCTTTTTGTTATCATTTGAACAAATAAAATTATTATAAACTAAATGGAGACAAGATGAAAAAGTCAAAAAAAAAAGAACACGAACGCCACAAAACTAAAGCGCTATCAGTATGAACCTCACAAAAACGGGGGGTATCATAAGGCGAACCGGAAGGTTCTGCTACGCTCGTTGCACCCGTCATACACAGCATGCTTTATATATATATTTCACTTAAGGTGTACTTGTTCTTGAAATATTTTTTTATATCGATACACACTCACACTTTCAAATTTTGGCATTTTATCTAAATGTTATTCTGACCACCTGTCTATATTGCCCACATCAAATGATTTCATTATGCTAAGTTGACTCGATGAGTGTCCTGTGGTCGTTAATATGTTGTGATTTACTTCTTTTAGTTATTTGTCGGACAACGACTGACAGATATTGTAAGAACACTTTGCCAGTTAATTTATGTTGGTGGTGAATGAATGGATATGGAGTAAATGTACATGAGACAAAGTCTCTACAAATACATGGTAAAACAAGCAAAGGAACAACGCTTTTATTGTTGTTCTTCATCTTGAAGTCACCATGAGGCTTTCAACAATGAGCTTTGCTCATACCTCATAGTATAAAGACGGCCCCTAGCACCGGTTGAGCGGAATTCTTTGCTAATTGTCGAACAATGCAACGCCACAACCATGTCTTTCCTGGTCATGGATGCAGGGTTGTCAACAATCATTAATTTAACTGGCAAAGTGCTCTTACAATCACTGTCATCCGTTTCCCGACAAAAGCACTAGTGTCTTAAGCTAGTGAACGATTACAACATATAGACGACCACAGGGCACTCATCAAGTCGATTGTAAGAAAACTTGGCATTATAAAATAATGAGATGTGGGCATTTTAAACAGTTGGCCAGAATTTCATTTCGAAATCACTGAAATAAATGCCAAAATTTGAAAGTATGATAGTATATCCATATGTAAAATTCTCTCACGAAAAAGCACACCATAACTGAAATATATAGAGAGCATACATCTCTCGCACGGTGAATCTTTTACGGAATACACACTGCAGGAGTCGTAAATGGTGAATGAAAGGATATGGAGTAAATGTACATGAGACAAAGTTTCTACATATACATGAGTAAATAAGAACAACCAACAATGAATTCCACTCAAACCGGTGCTTGAACTTGCTATGGAGTAAAGTTCATTGTTGAAGGTCTGGTAAGGAACAATAATTAAGGCGTTGTGTCATTGCTTGACTTTAACATATAGTAGTAGAGGCTTTGTCTCATGTGCATTTACTCTTAACTTTTCATTGTTTTTAAAATAAGGTGGTGAAATGTCTGAGTTTTTTTTTACAAAACCAATTAATACAAAGGTAGTTATCTCTCTAGACTTAAACAGCACAATGGTTAATGTGTGAATAACATCTTTTTATCGCTAATTTGCGCAATGTTCAATTGTTTCCGAGCGACGATAATTCTATTATCACTGCACTGCGCTGGTATGAACATATTATCGTCAATCTCTAAGGGACGTTAGCAACAGCGTATTAATATGACGGCGCGTGACGTTTCGTGACAAAAATAATTCCAGGAAAGAAAGCGCTATATTCAACCAAAAATAATATGTTCAACTAAAAAATATATCATTGGAAAAGGAAACGTATATCCGGTATTTTTCAATAACATAATTAGCGATAAAAATACTATTAGTAATTTGTTTTGCTCGGATGGATTTCTCAGCTCGCATTGCATCTCGTGCTGTCGCACTCGATGCAATACAAGCAGAGAATTCCATTCTCGCAAAACAAATTACTAATAATATATATATATATATCCCTTAGTATACAGACAGTTACAGGATTAATCAACAAAGCGTAAGAGAAGACAAAATATCAAAATTGAAGTAAATATGCGTCTCTATAGATGGCAATTTCGACAATTAATGCCTCTCAGGTGGAAATAAAATCAAACATTTGGAAGAGCAATTAAAAAAACTTTTTAAGATCTGGTATTGAACAAATAACCTGCAAATCAATTTAGCAAAAATAACAGGAAACACTTAAAATGGCCGAAAACTACGATCCAATGCCACAATCTACCAGGGAACCTTAACCTTAAACTAAGGCAAAAGTCAGCTAAGGAACGGATATTTTTCCAAAGTTTTCGCATGTGGAAATAGCTGTGTATCGGGGACTTTAAAAACCTGGTTTAGATATTGCATCATATTCGAAAATAATCAGTTTTGGGGTCAGCACATTACTATACTGCATTTTTCCTGTGCTTGTAAAAGATAAACATGAACTAAAAATGGTAAATAATATTTAATTAATGATTTCACATTCTATCAACAACAAGATGTTTTGCAATTACATTCAATTCTCATCCGTCTAAAGTTAGTACACAACAACACACTTTGGGTCCAATATTATTTACCGTTGCAACAACACACATTGGGTCCACAAGAGGCATGAGCACATCCGCCACCTGGACCATACTTGTACGCTACTGTATATTTTTCGGTGTGTCTGCTGTAGACGTGCAAGGCATTGAAGCAAGACAAGCTGAAATTTCATAAACAAATGGCAACTGATCACTACTTCATAAAAATATTTTACATTATTGTTATATAAGGGACTATAAACATTTATCAACAAAAACATGTTTTTTTTTAATCACAAGACTGGGTAATCTTTTCAGTGGCGGATCCAGGGGACCAAGGGTGCCTTAGGTAAGTGGAAAATATTTAAAATTGCTTGGAATTTTTCGAAAAATTAATTGGGTACAAGTTCCCCTTTTTATTTATGGATCCTCCCCCTTTATAACAGAAAGTCTGGATCTGCCACTTGTTTTGAAAATTTTTACTATTTCAAATATTGGACACTTTAAAATTGTTTTATACAGTAATACTTACATACAAGGGCTATGCGTAACCATCTTTCTTCGCTACTCTACAATTTGAAACCCCACATATTTGTGATAATTTAAAAAGTTAAGAAGGGGCATAACTTCTACAAAAATATTTGACCAGGACTGATCTTCGAACTTAATTAAGGTGCATCACAGATGTAAAGCTACTGTGTAAATAGTATCCAAATCCAATGAGAAATAAATTTGCTAGATCCTTACGGGGATATTTTACCAATTTTCAATGTTAAAAAGTGGTATAACTCCTACAAAAATATTTTACCAGTACTCATCTATGAACTCATTTGAAGCATCCTAGATTAAGGCACGGACCATTTGATTTTCAGGGGGCCTGGTATTTTTACCCGAGCCGGGAAGTTTTTTTCAGATTATTTTTTCCCATATACACTATGCTAGGAAATTTTGTTGAGCCAGGCTTTTTTTTTCTTATGGACAGGATCCGGGCCAGATTATTTTTTTCAACCAATAAGCTGGTCAGAATTTTTTTTTTTGGGGGGGGGGGGGGCAAAAATCGGGGCCAGAAATTTTTTTTCTAAAAAATACCCCCCCCCCTTGAAAATCAAATGGTCCATGTCTAAGCTAATGTGTAAATAGTATCCCAATCCAATAAGAAATGAATTTTCTAGAGCGCTTACAAGGATATTTGGTCAATTTTCAAAGTTAAAAGGGGGCATAACTCCTACAAAAATATTTGACCAGGGCTCATCTTCGAACTTGATTGAGTCGACCTAGGACTTAAGCTCTTGTGTAAATATTATCAAAATCAAATGAGAAATAAATTTTCTAGAGCGCTTACAAGGATATTTTGTAAATTTTTAAACTTAAAAATGGTTATTACTCCTACAAAATACTTGAATAGGCCTTTTAGAAATCATTTGGTCCGCTCTTCGGTTTCGGCATTAAAATACATTGAAACAGTTCCGGTTATCAAACCCACACAGAAAGTGTTGTTCGTCATGAACACAGTTCATAACACTGTTCATATTGTCATTGTTGACATTATGTCATTGTTTACTGCGATACTGAGCTAATTTTGTTACAAATAAAATGTATTTTGGGTTTAAGTTGTGTATATTAGCCAACCGTACGAGTGATAACCGGAAGCAAAGAGTGTTTGTACCTCAATTTGATGGGAGAATTCCAATCAAGGAAAAGATAACAAAATTTTCTGAAAAGGGCTATAGGATTCATCTTTGAACTCGCTTGAGGCATCCTTGAACTAAAGCTACTGTATAAATATTATTCCAAATCCAATGAGAAATAAACTTGCTAGAGCGCTCACAAGGCAATTACCATATTCCCGCTATATCGCATTGCGGCCACATATTGTAGACAACGGATTCAACATTGGATTTCAACAAAATATTCAACAGGTCTGAAAGACGAATATTAAAGCATCTTACTTTCACTGGACGACACTCTGTGTCAACATTAGCCTCTACTGCATCTGACTTGAAACTGTTAAACGTCCTTGACTACCTATTTAGGTCTCGCACAGACCATGTTATTATTATCAGCGCACTCAATATGCCTCTATGAAACCAGAAGGTACAATTTGCAGACATGATCCCGGTCCTCAAATCAGGGATTCAAATACGGTCAAGTCATATTGACCTTCGCGCACATTATGTTTTTAATTCTGTAGAACTGCCAACTCCTGTTCAAAGAGCATTTCAAATACTTGCGTTTTTCTTTAAAATGTAATTGGTCTTATTTATCAAGAGGAACAAATGTAGGTTCAGAGCAAAATGGTTGTCGTGAAATCTTGTATCTGTAGGCAAACCAATTTTAGCTTACCCTGTATTAGATCTCTAGTTAAATAAACAGCAACATTTCAGATACATATGTGGTTTCCCCACAAACCCTTGACAAATTTGGCTTATATTTCCTGAGCTGCATCTTTATAAAAAAAACAAGTAAATTAGCACACCAAGCCAGAGTCTGATAACTCCCAGTTAATTGATTAAGTGAAGGAAAGCCGATATACATTCTTAAAAATTATTTCCATGCCAATAATGTCATGTAAGTAATAATTATCATACGAGGACGGGGTGTGTCTGTATAATCTCGATTGACAACCGATCATCCTAAACTTGCTTTCTGATTTTTATTTGTAATAAGTCCTTCCCAAATTGCCATGTTCGGTAAATTAAATGATAAACATGTAATTAATAAATACCCATGACTTTTGCAAATACTCTTGCAGGTGCTTTTCTTTTTGTCAATACAATGTGTTCTTCTTACAGCTCTTGTGTGTCCGTTACCACCGAGTGCTGTACAGATTGACAATCCGACTTCTTCCTTCCATAGTAGTGAGTTGTCTATTTAAGAAAAAGATAGCATCATGTATAAAGCTGAGAGCATATAAAGCTTGGATTCATATGCAAAGTAGCCTTAAGGATGTATTCTCCGGGGGGTCAAAATTTTACCGCATCAAGTTTTTTCCTGACACATTTATTTTTAAAATGCGAAGACCATGAAAAAATCGTTTTTGAAGAGAAAAACATACATCCGGTTGCATATTGTTGTGCTGTAATCATTTGAAAACACCTGTTTATGTTGTTTTAATTTGTAAAATTTCATCAAATTTGGCATATTTTCGGGTCATTTTTTCGTAAAAATTTTGATTTCTACCGTCAAGTTATCTGTCAAAATTCAGTCAAGATTCTTAGATCTTGTTAATCCAAAGAAATGTCACTAATGAAAAGCATAGTAAGAAATTTTTTTAAAAGATTTTTTTTTGGGTTAAATTCAAGACAACATAAAATCTGTAAAATTCAAGATTTTCCATCAACTAAACTGTCAAAGCTTCACAATTTTTGTTTTAAATAGTTGGATAATCATATCTTTTAGAACTTGGAAAAGAAGTCATATGAAAAAGATGCACACTTTTCTTGCAAAATGATTTTTGATACCCCTACCTCCAAATACCCTAAATTCTGGCTGAGCTCAATGGCCAATTTTGGTCAAAAATTAGAATTTTTTATTCATTTACCAAGAAGTACTTGTCGGTCGTAGGTAAATAATTTGTGATAATTGTTTAATATAATTGAATTATTCATAACGGCGAGATATCAACGAGACTGAAACCTTAGGAGAATATTATACATCCTTAAAAGCTTTCTGCCCACGCCCATAATGCCGAAATTAATTTAATGATAAATGAGATGCTATGGGGTAAATTCATACAAGACAAAAACTATGCAAATATGTAAAATAATTTTAAATTGTATATGAAATCATCACAGCCATCATACTTGTATATACTGCAGTATATTAGGGTACTGTTACTTTTTTCTAGCTTAGATTTTTCAACATTACTATTGCGGCCTTATGTTTCATGTTGAAAAATGAAAATGAACTGATTTTAACTGAAACTTAATAAACTTACTGTGATTTTTATCACTTAACTAAACCAAAAACACTTTACGTGTAATGTCTTAACAATGATATTTTCCAATTTGGTGGAAAGACCTTCTTGTATTTCTTCTGATTATTAAGGTCTTTCCCACTTCGATGGAAAGACCTTCTGGTATTTCTTTTGATTATTAAGGTTTTTTTCCACTTCGGTGGAAAGACCTTCTTACATTTCTTCTGATTATTAAGATCTTCCCCACTTCGGCGGAAAGACCTTCTTGTATTTCTTCTGATTATTATTTTTTTTTCTTCAAACATTTGCAAAAAAGTCTTAAAAGATATCACTTTGATACTTGGTACCATTATTCAGAAATGACCGGGCTTGACCAGACTGACCCTGTGAACCCGATCTATTTTTAGTAACAGAGTTACATCACCTTGTTAGCAGATAAACTCGGAAACCATAATAGATAGCTGATGAAGTGTAATAAGAAAAATGTTTGTTAGGTCATGACAAAAAAATCCATTACATTTGGTCCGAAATTGTCCGATTGACCATTTTGGAGTTATGCCACTTGCAAAATTAGATGCTTATTTAACGATGAATTTCTCCCCAACCGGAAGTGATAGTGACATGAGACCTACACCATTGTTCATTGTTCCCCGGGGGCTATTTGAAAAGGTCAAGGTCAAAGGTCATCGGTGACCTTTATTTTGATCTCTAGACTTGTTAGCGGATAAACTCGGAACCGTAACAGATAGCTGATGAAATGTAATGGAGAAAATGTGTGTTTTGTTGAGACCTACAATTGTGACATTTTGTCAAAAATCATTGGACCAACCGTTTTGGGCCTATGGACCAAAAACTGATTTTTGATATCTAAATTTTTTTTTTTTGCCTATTGCTCAAATACCATTGAAGATACAAACAATTATTCAATACAAAAATTGTTCAGGTAGACTTGACCTTCAAAATGACGTCAAGGTCAAATGTCAAGGTCACTTTGAAAAAAATGTATTTCATGCTACAGAATCTATAATTGTACATATTAAGCTTAGAATGTTGGTTTTCCTGTGAATCAATAATGATAACATTCTGACGCAACATTGGGAAAGACCTATCAATTGTTCTTCGAACGATTGACATACTAGTTTCTTCTAATTATTTTAGCAAGAAACATGACCAACCACCGTTCCTATGCTTATTCAAGTAACTCTCATATTTGATGGCACTACACCTGTATTGTTTGACTTCATGCATAGAAAATGTTTAGCAGATCAAATATGAAACCTTCAACTTTCACGAAATAATACCAGTTCTAGCAACCTCATATTGTGCAAGTTTGCATCAGCTGTTTATCCATAGTTCCTTAGGGACCGTTCAAAATTTATTTTGGGTTGGGACAGTTGCAAACTTCAATATGACATATACTTATTTATAAACCTTTATAACAAAGGTTGTGTCGAAAATGCAATACTATCGACGATGAAGCCCATTTCTGTTTAGACTGTAAAATTAATCCGACTTATTAATTTCCTTAACAGGTTGTGGCATGTTATAATTTTCAGCCATTGTAAGTGTTTCCTGTTGTCCCTTTTATTTCATTTTTTTGGAAATACTTGTAAATGAACATCCTGAATTCAGTTGAAAAACTTTACTACATTTTAACTCCAATTATAACGCTTTTATCGGTTGTATGCACCTTTATAAAACAACCATCAGAATTGAAATAGGGTTCTTATCGGTCAAAGATTCAATTAAAATATATTGCAGTTCCTGTTTTAGTTTAACTGTGTTATTGAATAGTATGTTTTCTCTTACCTTTCTTATAAGATAACCTTTTCTTAAGCCTTCCAATCCTTGAAGATATTGCATCTAGTTCCTTCTGAGCATCATCTGTAAAATATAAAAAAAACGATGTCCAGTACACAATGAATTTAAATAGCTAGTAAATCTTAGGCCAATTCGGCTAGGCGGCTGGCTAGGGTGTTAGATATTCTTAGCAGATTTGATCCCTGATGTGACCATGGCAATTTTTAATGGAAGTCCATGCTCTTTGGTTACATTTGTCGCCCAACAAAAAACCCATGTTGGTCGGAAGGAGCTAACCATGGTTAGTGATACGTATTTGTGAAAGTTGAAGGTTTCATATTTGAGTCATACCTAGCAATTATTTTGACTCAAGGTTTGGGAAATGTGACACGTTGAAGTAGCCAGTAAATCCATAGATTTAACTAAAGGATCGATATCGTCTTCAGGTCAAGCGGTTAGGCGCCTTGCTGGAATGCTGTATATCCTCGTGTGTTAAATTTGTCGAATTAAATACCACAGAATTGATTGCCTGATGTATGCGCACGATATTGTTATTTTATCAGACACAAAAAAGGTATGGGGGTCTCGGAATGATAACCGTGCTGATATGGAAAAGGCCATGTATTAATCTATATTTAATATATATTTATTTAAATGCACATTTATACCCATATACATTAGAGTTGAAGGCATACATGAATAATAACAAAACCATAATAAAACAAAACAAAGATTACAAAATGAAAAATCATGCAGTTGTTGAGTCCACTCTCCTCAGCGCAAAAGACCTTGTAACGAATGAAGCAGTATACTGCACGATTTGTGGACAATTTAAACATACATATAGTTTATCTGGTTTACTTTCAATATTTGGTATTAAACGTTTTATTTCCTGTAGATAGTTTTCTCTCAGTTTTGTGTTATTATTACATGAAAATAAGAAATGTTCTTCATCATCAATGGTGTTGGAATTGCAGTACTTGCATTTTCTGTTTTCTCGTTTAATATTTCTGTACCTTCCCCTTTCAATTTCTAAAATATGATCGCTGACTCTTAATTTTGTTAGATATTTTCTATTTTCAATTTTTTTTTATATTTTCCAAATATGGTTCAATTTCATATTTTTTCTTAAATTTACTATAAAGAAACAATTTATTACTTTCTGTGAGAGAATTTAATTTTTTAAGAAATAATGTCTTATATTCAAAAAAAAATTATAGCATTATTGTACTGGCTCGTTGGCCAGCACAAAAATTTGTGTAATCAAACATGTTAATTTGTGTTTGCCTATGTGTATTGTATTCACACAGGTGTTAACACAAAGGTGATGACGTTCAGACACATTTCTTTTAATGCATATATCTTTGAACAAAAATTTAAATATGAACACATGTTTATGTGTTTAAACACGTGTTTACTTTAATTCACAATCTTTGTATATATTTACAAATGTTTGCATGTGTTTGCACATGATAAACCAGGTAAATTTATTAAGGGGTATTTCATCATATATGGAGAACAAATAGAATGTGTCAAAAGCTACAAATATCTAGGTATATCTTTCAGTTCTAGTGGTAAATTTTTGCAATGTAAAGATGAATTGTATAAAAAATCAATGAAAGCATGTTTTAAATTACAACAATGTTTAGCATCTTCTAATCCAAGTGCACTTGTATGATCACACTATAAAACCAATTTTATCATATGGTAGTGAAATATGGGGATGTTTTCACCTGCTTCGGCAGCTTGTAAGAAAACAAATGATTATATCTTGGAGAAAGTGTTAACACAAGACATATTCGAAAGATCTCACATAAAATTCCTAAAATATATTCTTGGAGTTAACAAGAAATCAAGCAACTTAGCTGTAATGTCAGAGTTGGGGAGGTATCCAATATATGTTTCGATAATTATATCCATGTTGAAATACTGTCATAGATTGGAAAATTGCAGGGATGGTTTGTTATATGATGCATATATTTGCAATAAAAAATTCCATTTCAGTAATACCACTACTTGGTATTCTAGCATTGAATTTTTATTGAAAGAATTACAAATAACAAACCCCAATTTAGGAAGAGATACTCTTGGTAAGAGAATTAATTTTAAACTATGTAAAAGTTTTGAAAAATATTGGCAAGATTTTAGAGAAAATTCATTAAAATCCAATGAGGGAAAATTTAAAAATAGCTTTTGCAAAGAAAAGTATTTACATTTGAAAGAATTTAAATTAAAGACAAGCCTTATGCAAAATCAGAATAAGTGCACATCCCCTTCAAGTTGAAACTGATAGATATTCCACAAATTATATTGAAAGATCTGAAAGAATATGTAAACATTGTTCGTTGAAGCATGTTGAAGATGAAGAGCATTTTGTACTAGAATGTCCCAAATATAGTTTGGAAAGGTCAGAATTTTTTAATGATGTACTAAATTATTGTCCAAAAGTTTACGACTTTAAGCAACAATTCAAAATTCAATTGGCTGTTTGTTCAGGAAGATTTGACATTACTGAAAGCTTTTGCAACTTACATAAATAAATGCTTAATTATCCGAACCTACCAATAATATTTCAATGATTCATTGTATATTGAACTTGCATTTATGCATATATATAAATACACATTCGAACTAACCATTAATGTCTCAATTATTAATTGTATTGTATATATATTTAACTTACATTTATGCATATATATATTCTTCTTTTAAATTTTATATTCAGATTATTATTCTTTGGTTCATTTGATTTGTTATGATAGTTGTACTTTGCTAGCTTGTATTTGTTTATTGAAATCATTGTAACAAATTTTATGCTCTACATGGGCCCTATAATTGGATTAATAAAATATTCTATTCTATTCTATTCTATAGGTTCCCGAAGGTGACCATAGCAATCTTGTATGGCCTTACATGCTCTCCGGTTATATGTGATGGAGTGAATTGAAAAGTATGTATGAAAGTGGCCAATCTGGAAATAAATGTGTTATCTAACATGATCACCTCGTTTAATTTTGTCGAATTTTTATTCTATTATTCGTTTTGATCAGTGGAAAAAAAACATTTCAATTTTAAAACATTCACCGACATATTCCATAGATATAACTGGAATAAGTCTGCGCTCTCCTGCGACTGACTACCTCTCGAGGATCTAACGAGTAAGCATGTCTAATATAACGACTGCCTTGAATTTGGGACACTGTACAGTGGCGGATTTAGGGGGCCAGGAGGACCCTCCCCTTTAGGTTGGAAATATTTAGAATTCCTAGGGTTTTCAGAATATTGGGTTCCAGCCCCCCCCCCCCCCCTTAGCAGAAAGTCCGCTGGATCCGCCAGTGATGTAAGTAGAGAGAAAAATATAATCATTTGAAAAAAAGCTTGAAAAGAGAATTTACAAAAGGAGTATTCCTAACATCACAAGCAAAAGACGAAAGTTAAAATAGTGTTTTGGTCACTCTTGATGCACATTAATTTACAAAGTCACATTTGACAAGTTGTAACATTATGAAATAAAAGTAAGTAAAATGTAGATTTTACCGAGAAACATTTACAGAGACATTTCGATGGAAAAGTTGTTAAAAATACCAGAAACTGACAAATAATCCAGAAAAACGGGGACGTTATATATATTCTTTACGTAATAGTGGATATTGGCCTTGTAATTCAGTGACCTAAAGATTTTACACATATACTGGCCTTTCACTGATACTGCCGATGTCTAATGAACTACTAGACGACTCTCTATACCAAATCCTTCGGGAAGTTTTGAGTTTAATTTTTCATCCGTAGTGCGACATTGTTTTACAAGACGACTCTGTACAATCGCTTCAATAACACAATTTTCCGGGTAGTATAATAGTTACAAGAGTTGTCAGAAGACAACATAGCTCGCCGGGGATTCCAGTAACCTTAATGCACAATAAATTCGAAAGTAAAGAAAGCTTTCTTCACAAGAAAGTCACATATGAAATATAAACACCCTATCACTAAACAACTTAATTCTAGAAGCTTAATTAAAGTTTTTAAAAAATTGCCCTCAGGGCAAGGTCAAGGTCAAAATGTCTACAAATAAGGTACCACTAGAAAGCTCTCATCATAACACCCTACCACTAAAAGCCTACCTTCTAAAGGCAATGTTAAAGTTTTTCAAAAATTGCCCTCAGGGAAAGGTCAAGGTCAAAATGTCTACAAATAAGGTACCACTAGAAAGCTCTCATCATAAGCAAGTCATATACCAAATATAAACACCCTACCACTAAAACCCAATCCTTACAACCCTTATAACTGATTACTCTTTATTCAGGGGCCGACTCCGACCTGCCGTTGGGTGTGGGGTTTTCTCACCGTTCATTGAAGATCTTATGGTGGCATTGAGTTGTTATTACTCCCCTTTGGGTCGTTGTCTCTTTGACACATTCCCCGTTTCCCTTCTTTATTCTACCTTCTAGAGGCAAGATTAAAGTTTTTCAAAAATTGCCCTCAGGGAAAGGTCAAGGACAAAATGTCTACAAATATGGTACCACTAGAAAGCTCTCATCATAAGGTAGTCACATACCAAGTGTAAACACCCTACCACTAAAAGCCTACCTTCTAGAGGCAAGGTTACAGTTTTTCAAAAATTGCCCTCAGGGCAAGGTCAAGGTCAAAATGTCTACAAATATGTTACCGCTAGAAAGCTCTCATCATAAACAAGTCACATACCAAATATTAACACCCTACCACTAAAAGCCTGCCTTCTAGAGGCAAGGTTAAAGTTTTTTATATATTGCCCTAGGGGCAAGGTCAAGGTCAAAATGTCTACAAGTATGTTACCAAAAGAAAGCTCTTGTCATAAAGAAGTCACATACTAAATATCAACATCCCATCTCTCAACATCTCCATTCCACAAGCAAGGTTAAAGTTTTTGCTGACGACGCCGACGCCGACGCCCGACACCGGGGGTATGACAATAGCTCTTCGGACATTCGTCCCGGCGAGCTAAAAAGTGGTCTTGGAACAAGAACTGGCAATGTACCAGTCCCTGCACAACTTTAAAGTACAAGTGCAGATGATACAGCTGTTTGGCAAGCAGCATACAAAGGGTAATTAAAGACAACATTTGTATTTTACAGTGAAAGGATATGGAGTAAATGCACATATGAAAAAGTCCCTTCAAATACATGGTAGAACCGGGCAAGCAAAGGAACAACGCTTTAAGTGTTGTTCTTCATCTTGATTCGAAGTCACCATGAGGCCTTCAAGAATGAACTATGCCATACCTCATAGTAAAATCCCGATGGCACCTATAACACCGATTTGAACGGAATTCTTTGCTAAATGTCGAACAACGATACTAGTACATCCATGTCTTTTGTGGTCATGGATGCGTCATTGTCAACAAAAATAATTTAAACAGGCAAAAGGCTCTTCCAATCATTTCAACATTTGCATGCATTATCTTGGAATGGAATCAGTTCCTGATTAATCAATCATTGTACAAGTTACAAGTCATAATACATAAAAGATTACATAATATCTTGATGAAATGAAATTTTCAGAATAAAATGTACTTATGCTGCCCTAGTTTCAACTTAAAATTTTGGCTCACCTAGTTTTAATTGACATTTGTTGGTAGAATCGACGAAGGAAATCATCAAGACTGCAGACAGTACAAATATAAAAATTGCCATGCTAGCTGATGAGTTTGTACAATAATTTTTGTTTAACAAAATGTCGTTATTATAAACGCGTTCTAAAATAGAAAAGGAAAATCTATTTGTCCTTTTTTCAAGGAAGATTTGAAATACTCTACCAAACAGTTGTTTTAATCAAGAATTCCCCCTTTAAATGACACAGATTATCCCTACACAAACACAGCTGATACTTTAATATCGCTATATGATGCTTTTTGTTGTGTCAGACTATAACAGAAATTTCCATTATCAACAATCATAGTGGAAATTTCTGTTATAAGAACATCATTTCAAGAAGATAATGTTTGATTTGATGATAAAAATTTCTACTGAATCTTGGTGATAGAAATTTCCATTGACTGATAGGAATTTGTACTCAATGATAGAAATTTCCACTGAATGATAGAAATTGTAATGATAGAAATTTCCATTGAATGATAGAAATTTCTACTGAATCTTGATGATAAAAATTTCTACTGAATGATAGAAATTTCCATTGAATGATAGAAATTTCTA
>MJUU01036938.1:245003-258862 GCA_002080025.1 Modiolus philippinarum | reverse complement strand
ATGAGGTGGGCGTGTACTTCATCAGCCATATTTTAGAAACACGCCGTCTGTTGATGGTGCATAGTAACGGCTGGATATAAAGCTTGTTCGGGTATAAATCACAAAGAAACGATGCATTTAGTAAAACAAAAACATTTACAAAATAAAAGTTAACAAATTGTCTGCTATTGCACGTTCAATTGTTTATAGTTGATGTGAAATGTCTTCACTACGACCACACTAAAATTAACCTGGCGACAATAAAATATTATTATAAGGCAAAAAATTACCCGGGGCGGACACAATTCCTGTGTTAAAAGATAGCCAAAGGATTACTCTTTAGGGGAAATGTGAAATAATTGATTTCAAAGATGTATATTTCAAAGATGTATATTTCAAAGATCCAAAATGATATCGCCGTAACCAAGGTATAAGTGAGGGTGGTATCTTCCATTGTGATCATTTTTTGGCGGTAAATGTTATTTATAAACACTGCAGAGGCACTCACAGGGATCAATGTACCCCATTATGATAAAATTATACGAAATTAATGGGAATGTTTCGAGATTTCTTTATCTAAATATTATTTGGAACGGTAATCGAATGTTTACTGTTCCATCTAAAACAATTAAACAAACTATAGACAAAAAATCAAATTACGATTACCTGAATGGGCCTCTGATTATAAATTGTAATCATGACGTATATAGGTAAATTCGATTTCATTTCTAAAAATAGAGCCAGTATTGTAGCAGACTCCACGAACTTTGGGGTTTTATTCTGGGAATTTGCGTGGAAGGGCGGAAATGAAATTTTGCACACGTATTGATCAATTCTTTATGAATCAGTATGCCAATTTTGGAGAAAATCCGGAGATGTATATTTCATTCATCCAAATTGATAGACAGCCACTTGATTGAATCAGGTCAAGTCGCCCCCAAGTCAAGTCGCCCACAGGACAAGTCGCCCACTATACAAGACAAGTCGCCCACAGGACAAGTCGTCCACTACACAAGACAAGTCGCCCACTGTTCTTAACTTGCTATAAAAGAATGTCTTTAAAGCAATATGGATACAGAAAATTTATTTGTGTTGAAACTATTTATTTTTCAACTGGTTCTTCTTGATTTCACAGAAACAAAAACGTACATGCACTTAAAAGTTTATTATTTCAAATATCAACATATATATCACAAACTGAAACAATAAAATATTGAATAATTTCATATCATCACGTGCGTTATACAAACATGGATATATCATAGCACAAATCAAAATAGTTATAGTATAACACTAACAGCACTACCAAAGCTAAATGTTCTTGAAATATAATGAGCAGTATCAAACTTACGTTAATATTCACGTTAAATAAAATTATTTTTTTCATTTCGTATTTTCTTATCTATTAAATTTATAACCGGATTTTATATAAAATTATAACAGTTGAGTAGGCGACTTGTCTTTATAAAGTGGGCGAGTTGTCTTTATAAAGTGAGCGACTTGTCTTAATTTAAGAGGAGGCGACTTGTCTTTATAAAGTGGGCGACTTGTCTTAATTTAAGAGGAGGCGACTTGTCTTGGGGGCGACTTGACTCGCATTCCTTCAATCCACTTCAACCGCAATTTACGCACTAATTACAAACTTGACAACCAAACGGCAAACATTCACATTATTTCTATACCTTAATGAAATACACGATTTAGAAAATCATTAAATTTTCTCATTAGAAACAACTTTTTGGAATTTGTAACTACGGAAAACAAATCTAAGTAGACCTTTTTTGTTTCGTTTAATGAAGAGTTCCATTTCTTTTGTTTAAAACTAATCACTTATCGGCCTGTATAACACCGATTTGAACGGAATTCTTTGCTAAATGTCGAACAACAATACTAGTACATCCATGTCTTTTGTGGTCATGGATGCGGCATTGTCAAGAAAAATAATTTAAACAGGCAAAAGGCTCTTTCAATCATTTCAACATTTGCATGCATTATCTTGGAATGGAATCAGTTCCTGATTAATCAATCATTGTACAAGTTACAAGTCATAATACATAAAAGATTACATAATATCTTGATGAAATGAAATTTTCAGAATAAAATGTACTTATGCTGCTTTAGTTTCAACTAAAAATTTTGGATCACCTAGTTTTAATTGACATTTGTTGGTAGAATCGACGAAGGAAATCATCAAGACTGCGGACAGTACAAATATAAAAATTGCCATGCTAGCTGATGAGTTTGTACAATAATTTTTGTTTAACAAAATGTCGTTATTATATTGAATGTTTTATGAAATATTATATTTAATTTTCGTAACACATATTGATATCGGTTTAGAGTTGCATTTTAATTGGAGTACAAATAACCATTGAGCCTTCTGGCTTCAAGGAAGTCCACGTCAGTTGAAATAATTTTCTTGGGAAATTTCTACATGCACAAAGTAATTGTACCAACCCATTCGTCCAAAATCATGAACTAGCATGAAATATTTTTATGTGTCTCTGTATGCAATTAAAAGCCCTAGATCGAAACTTAAAAACAGCAGCAATTGACCCCCTCCCCCACCCCAAAAATTGAAGTTGCAAGGAAAAATAAGAAAGCAACAACTTAAAATTATTAGAAAACAAGGCGTTGATATATAGCTTAAGCATTCTTGAAAACTGGATTCATGTCTCTGCTGTGAAACTTCTATTTTGAGAGGGTAGGAATGGGGGTATCCTGATGACGGTTAACGGTAAAAATTAGACCAAATGACGTTAACGGTAATATTTATGCTTTCATGATAAATTTGCTAGATATATTTCTACGAAATTTTGTTTTGACCCGATTTCTCCAAATAATACAAAATTCAAGTATTTTCACGAATCACGCTAATACATTTTTGACGATTAANGGTAAAATCTAGCCCGTTTTACCCGTCTCAACTGTAGTGAATAACAATTGCTTATTTTCGTTAGTCCCGTAGATAGTAGTTAACTATGGCAAAAAGCCGTAGGTTTTCAAAAAACGATTTTTGAAAACCTACGGCTTTTTGCCATATCAACTACTGATTAACGGTAAAATTTTGACCCATTTGACGTTAACTTCGTTTGACGGTTAACGGTAAAGGGCATTCATACCCTCTTTTAATAATAATATACGGGAAAATCCTGAATGGATTGAAATCTACGGAAGTGACGTCACAAGCACTGTCTTTCCTTATTAGGAAGACAACAACAAGATTTCAAGTGATTCACTCCTTAAAAACAAAGTTTTGTGGTAAACAAACTTATGTAGACGTACATGACAAGTTGAATAACTGATTTGACTACATTTATCTCAAGATATTAGGTAAGCTTTCAATCCAATGTCATACACTCGTTCAAATTAACGAATAAACGAAAAAGACAAAAAGGGGGGGGGGTTATTTGGGTGGCACATTGAAAAAGAAAGTATGGAAGGTATCAGCAATAACATAAGGGTTGGATAAGTAAGTAAGTTAATTATTTATTTCTACCTACCTACCTAAGTCTACCTAAGTACCTTCACTCACAAATGTAATACAATAGACAAATTTCCAATTTCGTTTTATGAATTAATTGCCTCGATTGATCTGAGGTCAATCAGAGTAAATTGCGTCACATAACATTGTGATGTTCAAAATCTATATTGCAACGTAAAAATTTTCCGGGAAAATTCACCAGTTGGAAACTCGTCTATCCTGATCTTAGATACAATTTTGATTTCATATAGTTTTGATAGCCACATGTAGCCAGGGCAAAGTCAATCTCATAGACAAGTTTCCAATTGATGAATTTTTTGACGTCACAATATAGATTTTCGGACGTCACAATGTTATGTGACGCAATTTACTCCGATTGACCCCAGGTCAAATGGGGCAATTCATTCATAAAATGAAATTGGAAATTCGTCTATTAAATCAATGCCTCATCCTATAGGATTTTACTACTGAGTACTCCTACTTCAGCTGTTTATCTTGTGAAATCATTTTTTTTTTAAATTTTTTAACCTAACTTTTACACCTACAGACCTCCATTAGAGATTCTATTACACTGCATTATTATTTGATTTTTGTGCCCCCCTTTTTGGGTGGTCCTCGATGGGGTTTAAGCAAGATTGGCCTTTTAAAGTGAACGGGAAACAGGATCGTCACAAACACATGCCCCTGAAAACGGGAAAAGTATTGGGCGTGAAACAGGAAATGCTGAAAAAATCACTGGGAATTAAGCGGGAAAAGGGAGATTGTTTAAGACTCTTTGTAAAATATTTTCCCACTCATGAAACGGGAAAGTTGGAAAAAATTTTGCTAGGATTTTGGGAAAGGGACCCCCCATTGAGACCCCCTTTTGACATCAGGCTATTCTCTTTGAATCATGAAAAGTTGAATAGTCCATTTTCTACATATCATCAAGGAATTTAACTTACAACAATGTAAAATCAGTAACTGTTGTTTAAAAACATGGTAAACAAAGATTCAAAGGAAAAGGTTTACTGATTGCTACATGCATCTCACCATCTGCAGATATAAAAACAAATCAAAACAGCTCAAGCAAGAGGGGTGTTGATAGAGTTATCCAGGTTGAACTACCTTTAAGCAATAAGCATTATATAAGAAAGGGACAACAAAAAAATGTCCGAGACATCCAAGGTGTTCGAGCATTCTTATCAGTATAGCATACTACATTGTATAACAGTTTCCAGAGTTTGAAATCATTGATACACATGTAGCCCTTCTGCTTGAGGCATCCTGATTTTTTGTAGGGCAGGCTCATCATCATCTTCTGTAAGTGCAGGACTCATGCTTGAGTATATTCACACTGTTGGAGTAGTCATCTGACACAATGCAACTACTCCCCTATCAGCTATATACAATAAAATCCAGCTACATATGTATGTGCAGGTTAAAAACAAGTGGTGTAGTTACAGTAAGATGGTAGTGTTGGCCAAGCCCTGTCGGAATCCTTCAAGGGAATCCATGCTGACCAACATCTTTGGATCCTGATTGCCCTCTCGGGAAGAATGAGGCTATACATGCTATACTAATACATTTCAAAAAATTTAGATAGTAAACATAATCAAATTTTCAACATTATGAAACAAGTTTCTTACATTCTGATATGTTTAATTTGTGTAGCATTTTTACAGTATGGGTGAATTTTTTAACAATTATTAATGCCACCATTTAATTGTGATATGAAGAGTATTGTTTCAATGCAGGAATTTATCAAAGTTTGCAGCATCTTATTCATGCACATTTGTATTACGTGTCCAATACTTTTTATCATAATAGGGGATGACTTCATGTATTTGATTTTTAGGGGGCTTGGATTTTTTTTTTATTTTCAGGAAAGTCTTAAACAAATTATTTATTTTCACTAAATTTCATATAAAATCATTTATTTGCAATAGAAATTGTGTTCTTCAGATCAAAATTAAATTATTTATTTTTATGACAAGATGGATTAGCTCTAGAACATTTATTCTCATTGACGCCAATGCAAGATTAAAATATTCATTTACAAAATTTCCCAAAGATCCCCTCCCCAAAAAAAATATAATTCTTTAAACTATAAAGTAATTATGAATAGGAGAAAAAAAGTAGCAAAACTTCATTTAGGCCCAGAAAAAAAAGTTTTGTGTTTGGGTAACCTGACCCTTCATTGCATCTAAAATTTTATGCCTACCCTAATTTTTATTTGCCTATTTTATAAGAACCCCTGTTAAAGTCAGAAATATCCCCCATTACTACAATGTAAAAAAAAATATTAAAACAAATATTTTTTCATTCCGACCCTACTTGACTTTAAAAACCATGTTTACCCTAAACAATTTATTTTATAATCCTTTGTATTTACTTATATATTCTTGATAAATTATGCCATTATTATGAAAAACACAGTGACATCAATGAAAAATGAGAGAAAAGGGGATGTAGTTTAAAAGCTTACATGTACATTGTATTTCTTCTAAATCCTAAATCCAAGGGACCTTATTTGAGTTTAAGAACACAGATAAGGTATTCTAGTTCTAAAATCAAATAAATTTTTTCTAAACAATATTTTTTATCAAACATATAAACATACACCTACAGCCCTCTGTACCTCTTTTTATACCCATATACAAAATGTATCTTCCCCTTGATGTACCTCATATTTCTATTGAGGATATATATTATGACAACTTATTGCATATTTAACATAAATATTTGACAGATACGGATATTGTAAGAATCTTGAGGTCACATTTTTAATGTAAATAAATTTGTCAAATCCAGTAACACGAGTGTTATAAGAAAAAACCCCAATTTAAACTAAAATTCTTATTCCTGTCTGTCCAGGCTAGAGCCCAGATTTTTATATGCCTGTCTGATGTCACTGACTTTATTATTTGCACAAATAAACCCTAACAGCATGAACAGGTTAAAGCAAAAATATAAAATAAACAATGACGACAAACAGTGAATCCAAATTTATCTTATACTGAACGTCAGAGTTTCTGTCTGTCTGTTTCATGTTTAATTTTAATGTAGTTTTATCCCATTCTAACTTGACAAATGTATGAGCATGATGAGTGGATTTATTCTTCAATTTTCATGCAAGTTTTCCCATGTCTTGCTCTAACTTCAGGGATGAACATGAAATATTGGTGAGGTGGCCAGCTGGGCCCTAGCTAACAGAATTCAGTAGCTTAGCCAAAAATTTACTAGCCCAGTACTGTATTGTCAACCGAAATTTCAGGATATTCCAGTAGCCACCTGGGCTACTGGTTTTAAAATTTTAGTAGCCCAGGTCAATTTTAAGGGGCCTTTGGCTACTGGGCCCCTGGAAATTTGCATCCCTGATTACTTGACAATTAACCCTTTGGTCGTCAGTTCAGTTTAGACATTGTTGTACAACATCAGTAGAATTATGATTTTACTTACAAGAGTTATGGGACTTTATTAGTAAATCATATTTGTATATAGATATTATAGTTTATTTACTATTATTTATTATTAGAAAATTAACCCCACTGCAATTTTTGTGCCTGTCCCAAGTCAGGAATATGTTGGTTATTGGCATGTCCTTGTCTTCTCATAAAATTTTAGTTTCTTGATATTTGGGGTATTGGATGTGGTTTGTTTCCATTGATTTATTCACTTTTTTACCTTTTTGGGCCTATTTGGGGCTTGCTATATGGTATGAGGTTCCTCACTGTGTTGAAGACCATACAGTGACCCCTAGATGCTTTGTTTTGGGTCGTTTTAACCTGGATATGGGATGTTGTCTCCTTGACATTTACCCCATTTCCTTTCTTTTTCATATTTTTTACATTTTATAAGATAATCAGAAGGAATATAACTTCTAAGACTTGAAATAGAATCTTGTTTTATTTCCTCCTACAAACCTATTAAATGGGTCTCGATGGGGTTTAAGTGGGATACCAGATTGTCCTTTTAACATGAAAGGGAAACATTGATAAGTGTCAGTGAAAATGGGAAAGGGTGTTATCGCAGAAGCGGGAAATGTTGAAAGAAATCCTTGTGAACAGGGAAAAGGGAGGCTGTTGAAGAGTCTTTGTAAAATACTTTCCCTCCAATGAAATGGGAAAGTTGAGGAATATTGGCAGCATTTCTGGAAAGTACATGTAACCCCCCATTCAGACCATTGATTAAAAAAACAACCTGAGTAAGTTTTATTACCTTATTAAGAAAAATATTTTATTGTTAAAATTTTTTTAAAGCATAACTTTTACACAAAAAATAACAGAAAAAATTTGAATATTATTAAAATATTTTTTAATCCTTATGACCTACTGAAAACTTGGAAAAATAACTCAGAGAAAAGGCAAAAACTTATTAATCATGTAAATACAACATTGTTTATGTTTATTATTTATTTGTAGGATTGATACAGAGAAGATCCGAGTAGACAAAAAATGTCTTTAGACGGCCAGTTTCGACAGCTGATTATAGCAGACCCGCAGAAGAAAGTACCCCCAGCAGTGGCCCCAAAACCCAAAATAATGAATACATCACCTAAACCCTTTAGACCAGGTACATATGAGTGACGTATATTTTGTGGTTCTGTTAGTGATATACTGTACAAATGTACATGTACATGCCTTGTTCAACATCAAATGACATTTTTTGGATTAGTGTCTATCCAAAGGATAGAATTCTATCCTATGTTACGACCCGGGTGACCAACCTCACGCATTCAAACATTAGTGATCATACCCATGCTAAAAGAATCCTTTTCAGGAAACCTCGTACACATCTTTCTGATCTCATAAAAAACTCTGACACTCAATAGTCTATTTCATTGAACATTAATTTGATTGCCCGAACTTTTCAACACTTAAATGGTGCCCGAATTCGTTAATTAATCACCAAATGAATTTCCCATTCATAAAATTTTGTGTGTAGATGTATGAATATGGAAGACCGATGCTTTTATTTACATTTGTATGAATGGCGTAAACGTACTTCCCTGAACCGTCAATGAAACGATGTGGCTGTTTTGAAATAAATCATAACAGAACAACGCATTGGAAATAAAAAATCAAATTCAGTAGCCGTCGAGAACAACAGTCCATTATTTACAATCTAGGAAGATGTAATGTTTGTTTACATTTCTAGTAAAGTACGGCTGTTCCACGTTGGCTGTTCCATTATACTTTTTGCAATTGCCATTTAGTGTCTTCTCCGAGGTCCGCGTTCGGTATACATGTAATGGCCGACTCAAAACAAAATACTGAAGAAGTACATCGGTAAATACAAAGTATTACCTGGAAACAGTTGTCAAGGTGCATATTCCGATACAGACGATATTTTGCAACGATCAGGGTTTGAAATGACTAAATTCAAATAGGATCAGGCAGGGTGTTGATCTGTTGATTACCATTCGTCCAACAATGTTCAGTCCGGGGTGATGCGTGTTAATTGTCGTTGATCAGAGTTTGGTCAAACAAAAATTGAGATAATGTCATTTGAATATTTACAATGCATAACAGTCATTTTTCAATTGCATGAGAATGTATATCATAGCGGGAATTGAGATGCATTGTTGCACAAAGAACTTGGCACAGATCATCGTTTTCATGTCTTCGTGTGTTTCTTAGACGAATTATTATCTCCATAAAGAGCAGGGTATTGCTGCTCATGTCTTGTCAGCTTTTGCGTCTTGTCAGCATTCACAAACCTTTCATTCAGGTCTTTTCATTAGAATTAAATTTCAAACTGTACTTGGTCAAGATGGTGCTGTCATTGTTTAGTCTATGTTGAGTGTACAGCAGGGAACCCATAATACTACTAGTATATAATAGGTTTCTGGTATAAAATCAAAATTCTTTGGATATTTGTCTCTAATGGTTTGATTGCCATTGATTGGCTGGTGTGATCAAATGAAGATGGCCACCAGTAAATACTTGCTGACTGTCAGAAAGGCATGTTAATTTTCTTGATGAGCAAAACATGGTTTTTTGTACCTTTCTTGGGTTTGATATCATCATTATGATTAGACCCATAGTAAAAAATGAGTAATTATGCACGATATAGACAGGCAATTATTCATATCATACATGGACACTATTGGACAGTGTACATAAAATTTCAATAGATTAGATACTGATCATTGCCATCATAGACACTAATCCTCCACTAGTCCCTTCGGGACTTTGATTGTACATGTATTAACCTAGTGTTACCTTATAAAGTATATGATGTTTAGTATATAGTTATACACTTGTCAAATTAAGTATTTTAATATGCTCGTGTAGCCGTACTGATCCCAAAAACAGAAGTCTCTCTGTGCATGTAAATTATCGACTCAGCAGTTTCCAACCAGGTTCTGTAAATATTTCCCTTGTATCAGCCGGCGGCATGACCTCTGAAATTTGGAATGAGAAATACGTAAAATAGTCAACGACCAATACCATGAATACCAGGGGGACATTTGAACATTGTTGAGATAATATACAAAATGTAGGAATAAAAGTCATTTTAGAGGAGTTTATCAATGTGTAAACCTGGCTGACTCGCTCACAAACTGAATAAAGTCCAAAAGTTTACTTTTATCTCTTATAATTCCAATCTATTGAACTGAAAACACACAATGTTGTCACTGAATTTGACATCACCTTATACTGCACTTTTTTTCCTCAGAGCGTATCAATGGGCATGAAGCATTTAGGAAAAATAAATTTTTGTTATTCATGACATTGACTAATGAAATTGGAATTATCAAGTTTTAAAATAATAATCACCTGTAAAATGCTTTTGTTTTGCCATTATAAGATGTGCTAGATGATAAGAATTTGAAACCACAGTGAAATGTAAAAAAAAATTTATTGGAACACATGCAACTTATAAGTCAACAGCAGATAAACCAATCATACATATGTCATGTTTATATGAAATCGTTGTAAAATATCTAAGTAGCAAAGCACAATTAAATTAGATAAATCATATCCCACAGACATGGAAAAACAAAAACACCAGAAGACCTAAGACTAAAGACAATACACCCACAAAACTAAATTTAAAGACATCACACATGACTCGCAAAACTAAAGCTCTCACAGTGTGAACTCTTCAAGAAACCAAGAACGACTTAGGTGCTCAAGAATGGTTAGCATATCCTGCTCCATATGGAAATGAACAGTAAATTTTGACAAATTGGAATAATTACATATACAAATGTATGTTGATGCTGCAAATATCAATAAGGAGTTATGATTGTTTTATTTACAGGGGGTGGAACATACAGACAGTTCCAGAGAACAGAAGATTTTCCACCACCCCCTCCTCAAACAACATATGTAGAGGAGCAAAACTTTCCACCCCCACCACTGGACCAGGGTAGAGGATATGGTTATCAAGAAGTTCAGGAAGATTTTCCCCCACCCCCTCAGCCTGGATACGAAAGTCAGGATGTTACATCCCCTATACATATTACAACAGAATTTAACCAATCATCATACAACACACAAAATCAGATGTATACTGGTAACCAGTATTCGCCACCAGGAGGAGGGTACCAGTCAAGTCAGGTGACAGAAAGATCAGATCGGGCATACAGAACAAACTCACCAATAAATACTTCATATCAGTCGGAGGAACGACAGAGACCATACTCTGGAGGTTCTCCAACCTCATATCAACCAAAAAGCAACTATGCAAACATTGATTCAATTCAGTCGGCATACTCTGATTCATCCCCGGTTCCACAAGAAGCGCCAATTTACGCAAAGCCAAATATTCGTGGACAGACATCCGATATGTATAACAGACCATCCAGCAATACTAATTCTCCTTCATATATTGTAACTGGTTCCCCTGAGCAGTTTCAGTATCAGAGACAAAGTAACCAATCACCATCCAATCAGAGTGGATCACCAAATCAGTACTATGGTAGACAGAACAGTGGTGAAAGGACGCCACCGACTACTTACACCAGACAATTAAGTGGAGGATCAGGAGGATTTTCACCCAGATATGTATGTTTAGTAAATTGTTACTCAATATAGAACAGTTGATAGGTTGTCAACTTGATATATATTAAATAGTGATAATTGGCTTACAAATACTTATATATATATATAATTATACCCCTGCTACATAGTAGTGGGGGTATACTGGTTTACCTCTGTTCGTTCATTCTTCCATTTGTTCATCTATTCGTTCGTTTGTTCGTCTGTCCGTAACCACACTTTTCCCAGCAACTACTTAACAGAATGAAATCATATTTTGGCAAAAGCTCTCTCATGATGGTCTGATGTGTTTATACAGATTTCAAGGTTACCGCATAAGTACTTCCTGTTTGCCGAGACTTCATTGTTTTTTTAATTGTTGTACAGCATATGGAATTTTTCGTCACAATTTTATCTGAATAGGGATTCCCCTAGCCTTTTTTAGAAGGGTAAAAAAGCCTGCCCCTTTTGTGTTTCCCCTTCTGCCCTTCTGATAACCAAAGTTTTCCCCTTCTGCCCTTTGAAAGTATATTTAAAAAAATAAGCTTAAAATATATTGTAAAAACATTTTAACATTACAAATACTTAAAAACAATGTAATATGGTTACTTTAATGAAAATAAATCATCAATAATGTGTATGAACAATGATATCATGCTGTCAGATGTACATTTTTATTGCACCGCCTGCTGATAAGTTGCCCTCCAATAAAATGCCCCCTTCTGCCCTTTCACCAGTGTCACTTTCTACCTGCCTCTATCAAGCTTCTGTGGGAAACACTACTGAAACTGTAAGAGGGATTCAATTGTTGTCATGCACAGAGCTTCCTCATGGTCCAATCTATCGTGTATTTGGATTTCAAGGTTACATCATAAGCACTTCTGTTTGCCGAGACGTCATTGTTTTTCATTGTTGTACAATATTTTGAATTTTTCGTCACATTTTTTCCTGAAACTGTAAGTGGGATTCAATTGTTTGTTTGCACAGAGCTACCTTATGGTCAAATTTATCGTGTATTCAGATTTCAAGGTTACGCCCTAAGCACTTCCTGTTTGCTAAGACTTCATTGTTTTTCATTGTTGTACAATATGTGGAATTTTTCGTCACAATTTTTTCTGAAACTGTAAGTGGGATTCAATTGTTGTTTTGCACAGAGCTTCCTTATGGTCAAATTTATTGTATATTCATATTTCAAGGTTATGTGATAAACTCTTCATTTTTGCAAAGACTTCATTGTTGTACAATATATGGATTTTTTCGTCACAATTTCTTTTGAAATTTTAAGGCAGATTCAATTGTTTTGCAGACAGTTATAGTTGAATATGTTGGTTACTAGGATTATATCACTGTGTTTATACTTGTATTGTGTCCACACTTGTACTGTGTCCACACCTGTATTGTGTCCCTATACAATTAAATTTGCACTTGCCACTTTAATTCAGGATTCAATAACCGGGGGTATATCAGGCTGCCATTCGGTGTGGTCGTGTTATTTCCGCTTTGCTTTTGTTCTGCAAAATTATCCTGTATTCGTTGTGACTAAACAGTAGTTTCATGTATAATTTCCACAAAATACATGTAATAATTGACACAATACAATGTTGACTCAAGTCTTGTACAATTTTGAAATTTCCAGGGACAAATATAATACAAGGAGGTTGCAATTTTAAAGATGTCATGTTTCAAAAACACCTTTGAACATTGTAATCCACTATCATTATGTTTCAGCATGTTCAGTAGGAAAATATTTTTAAACTGTAATTTGAATTGCAAAACATATCAAACATGAACAAAGCCATTAATCAGTTAGATTGTCATGTTGTTTAAATACACTGTATGTTAATTTATAATGTATATTAGTCAAAACCTTTTATCGTTTATACAAAAATAAACCTTTGTAAAATTGCATCAAGCCACCAAAGAAAAAAATTATGTTATTAGCTCACCTCACGAAGTGAGGGGGGCTTATGTGATACCCCTAGCGTCTGCGTCCGGTTAGGAAGAATGGTTAAGGTCCATTCCTGCTCACTGACATGCCCCACATCAACTATATTGGTATGCCTGATGCACTTTGGAATGATGACTGGAATGCATGGTTCTGATGCTGTCTCTGACCTACATTTTACGCATGAGCGACTTGGTTAGGTAGAATTGTTAAAAGTCCATTCCTGCTTACTGACATGGCCCACATCAACCATATTGGTATGTATGATGCATTTTGGGATGACAACAACAGTGCATGCTTCGGATGCTGTCTCTGACCTACATTTTACGCATGATCGACCTGGTTAGGTAGAATGGTTAAAGTCCATTACCGCTTACTGGCATGACCCACATCAACCATATTGGTATGTATGATGCATTTTGGGATGACAACAACAATGCATGCTTCGGATGCTGTCTCTGACCTACATTTTACGCATGAG
>MJUU01036938.1:219673-244820 GCA_002080025.1 Modiolus philippinarum | reverse complement strand
GCTTACTGACATGGCCCACATCAACCATATTGGTATGTATGATGCATTTTTGGATGACAACAACAATGCATGCTTTGGATGCTGTCTCTGATCTACATTTTATGCATGAGTGACTTGGTAAGGTAGAATGGTTAAAGTCCATTCCTGCTTACTGATATGGCCCACATCAACCATGTTGGTATCTGTGATGCATTTTGGGATGACAACAACAATGCATGCTTCGGATGCTGTCTCTGACCTACATTTTACACATGAGCTACTTGGTTAGGTAGAATGGATTAAGTCCATTCCCAATTACTGACATGGCCCTCATCAACCACACTGGTATGCATGATGCATTTTGGGATGACAATAACAATGCATGCTTCAGATGCTGTCTCTGACCTACATTTTACGCATGAGTGACTTGGTTAGGTAGAATGGTTAAAGTTCATTCCCACTTACTGACATGGCCCACATCAACCATATTGGTATGTATGATGCAATTTGGGATGACAACAACAATGCATGCTTCAGATGCGGACTGTAAACTACAATTTATGCATGACTAAATCTGTTAAAAAGAATGATTGTAGTCCATTCCTGTTTACTGACATGTGCAACGTGTGACAATGCTGCGCAACGAGGTGAGCTAAGCAGGCTGTGGCTGCTTTCTATGTTTTATTAATTGCTTCCACTCAGTCATGTGATGATATTCTGACATATATTTTATGAAAGAATATGAAGTAAATGAACATGAGACCATAACACATATGTTAACTCCAACTGCAATAATTTTAATGAGCTGTATGGCCATTTCGGAAATTAATTCCTCACCAGCAGCACTAAAACCCAAAACAAAGGAAATCCATAATTGTTTAAAATGCATATTTATATCATTGTTTTGATATGATTTTTTCGCAGGATGACAGTAACAGACCAGTTCCTGGACCACAGGTACCAGCAGCAGGAAGTCCACAGGGATCCAGTAAAAACAAGGAGGCAGAAGTTGATGCTTTGACCAGTCTTTTGATGGAAAATATGTCATCATCTGGAGATCCTGATTTCATGGGTATGAATACATTAGGGCTGTAATGATATTCGTTCAAGTCATTGTTTATTCTAAGAGTCAAATGTAAACAATTTTAGCTTCAGCGAGAACTTTTATGGGTAACCCTTACGACAAGACAGCTGTGATAATCAACTACAGTGAAAGCTGTCTAAACCAAACCCTGACTAAACTGAAATCCTGTCTGAACCAAACACAAAATGAAGACCTTTTCTATCAATTTCTTTATATTTTGAACCTGTGTCAACCGAACACATGTCTAAACTGAACAAATCTTCAGTCCAAGAGGGTTTAGACAGGTTTAACTGTACTTGTAACAACAGCGTTACTTAAAAAATCAAAGTTCAGATACATAGCGAAAATGATACGACAGAAAAACAGAGACATTAGGCAGCCACAAAAACAAGAAACTAAATACACAACATTTAAAACTTAAGGGGGTTTGCTACTCTATTTGAAAATAAATAGGATTTCAAACAACATGATTTTTTATTAGAAATTTAAATAAGAAGCAATTTAAGGGGAAAAAATGATAGGTTGATGATCACATTGAAAATTTGGCAGGAGACTGAACTAATCAAATTTTTCATAGGATTAGCATTAGCAAGGTTTGATCATGAATGAATGTGACAGAATAAATAGAATTTGATGACATTTTGACAAAATGATCAAAAAGATGTATAAAATGGAATCATTGGAGAAAATAAGGGGGTCAATGGACAAAAACATTCAATGCTTTTAAATAAAGCCCGAGGATTCCGAAAATTTGACTGAAATTCTAAAACAGGGGAGCAAACCTCCTTAATCACATATATTGTGAAATCCCATAAAAAACTGAGACTTGCATCATGTTCTGCGGAAGAATATCTGACACTTTTCACTGTCAGTAAGTCAATCAAGGGCCTCATGGTGACTTCAAGATGAAGAACAACAATAAAAGCGTTGTTCCTTTGCTTGTTTTTTACCATGTAATTGTAGAGACTTTGTCTCATATGCATTTACTCCATATCCTTTTATTCACCATTTAAGTAAAAACCTCTAAAATTAAATTCATGAAGACATTAAATCTAGCTCAAGTAGGTGCATACATCCGTGATCCATTTATTTTCAAGCTTATTGGGATATTCCCAGTACAAGTGTTCTTTAAATTTTGGCTTATTAAGAAAAAGTGCATCATCTATTAAGTGGGCACTGAAATTAAAGGATTAGGCTAAATGTTTTAATTTTCTCTGTGTTAACACTTATAAAAACTTGGCTTCAATCAAGTTTAGGAAAAAACTGTTGAAAAAGCCTCCCATCTGACAAAACCATTGTCAATCAAAAATATCTTGATTACATCATTCTCAGTGTACTTCCAGTAAATGATAGATTTTATTCCGCTTTTCTAAAATTGATAATATGTTCAAATATAATGTCCATGTCCTCTTAAATCATTAATATCAGAACTGAAATTTACATATCATAGAAATCAACCATTGTTAATTTCAGTATTTCTATTTTTTCCAGGAATCTGCTGTCGATGTAACAGAAAGGTGTTGGGAGAAGCCAATGGCTGTAGAGCTCTGGATCAAGTCTATCATGTGTCATGTTTTACTTGCTGTGAATGTGGTAAGATTTATCTCCCTTTGATCAATACCTGATTTTTATACGACCGCAAAAATTTTTGCGGTCGTATAATGGTATGGTGCTGTCGTTGTCGTCGTTGTCGTCGTCTGTAGACGTCTGTAGACGTTGTTTTTGGCCAATAACTTAAGTTCCAGATGATCAATCCTTGTGAAATTTTTACACTATGTTCCTTGGCACAAAAGGAATGCTTGGGTAAGTTTTGGTCATTGTGGCCCCACCCGTTTTAAAAAAAGGGGCCAAAAGGGGTTAAATTAGGTGTTTTCACATATTTGACTGTAGAATCTTTATTATTTGTTGGATTTTGATGGGGTTTCTTTCAGTAAACTCCTTAGAAAATTTCCAATTTGGGGTATGCCAACGGATTTCACGTGGCATGTACCGTTCACGAGATAAATGGGGCCCAAAAGGGGCGAATTTCAAAAATTTATTTTTTTTATTTTTAGTCCGATTTTGATGCAATTTTTTTCAAAGGATTCCTTATGAAAAATTTACATAGCGCTCTACTATTAGATTTTTGGTAACTTGTTTCCTTACCCAGCTATGAGGGGCCAAAGGGGGCCAAAATCATAAATTTACAGATAACCTTAAATTTTTATTTTTCATCGGATTTTGATGGGATTTTTTTCTTTGGATTCCTCTTGATGTAAGCTTTAAGTAGTATGTCAACGGATTTGGCGTAGCTCTTACCGTTTCCGAGCTATGAGGGGCCGAAGGGGGCCAAAATCATAAATTTACAGATAACCTAAAATTTTTATTTTTCATCGGATTTTGATGGGATTTTTTTCTTTGGATTCCACTTGATGTAAGCTTTCAGTAGTATGTCAACGGATTTTGCTTAGCTCTTACTGTTTCCGTGCTATAAGGGTTCACAGGGGCCAAAACTGCAAATTTGCAGATTACCTAAAATTTTTATTTTTCATCGCATTTTGATGGTCTTTTTTCTTTGGATTCCTCTTGATATAAGCTTTCAGCAGTATGTCAATGGATTGGGCGTAGCTCTTACCGTTTCTGCGCTATAAAGGGTCAAAGAGGAATCATAAGGAGTCATAAGGGCTAATTTTTATTTTCCCTAGTTTGTGTCCAGCTAATTTCTGGGTCAATCTCCTTATTGCGTCCTTCTAATTATTGTGTCAAGCTCTTTCGGTTGTCCATACTCGCTTTAAATTACACTTTTTCAGATTTCAGTGGACGACATGCTGCGGTCGTATCATGCTGCGCTCGGCGTAGCCCTTTATTATGGTATTGTAAGGAAGGGTTTGACATAAAGGGTAATTGCCCAGTTTTAGGAAGTTCTGCCTTTGGACAAGTAAATCTTATATCCCGCTTGTCCGATTGGGCCATTAAATAACCGATCGTGTCGAAGGTTATATTTTTCTCAAATTTATTATAAATTATCGCGGTTCATCACCAGTTTAGTCAAATACAAATTCCCATAATGCAATTTTAGATTACTGTAAAAGTACTATTTTTCGTGGGATCAAATTTTCGGGGATTTCGTGGTTAGCTAAAACAATGAAATTAAATTCCCTACGAAATGCATTTTTCCCGATAGTTTTAATGCATATTATCCTTAACCACAAATTTAAGAACCCAGGAAATAGTGATTTTTATGAAAACCATGAAAATTTATGTCCACAAATAAAAGTACTTCCACAGTACTCCATTCATAAATGTATTTCCATTACTATTTTGAATTTTTACTTGGCTTATCTGTAGAATTAACTTATCGTGAAAAATCTGAGATGACATTAATTTCTTATCATGCCAACTGTTCATGACAATAGAATTAACAACTGATCAAAACATTGCCTTTTTCATCAAGAATTGAGAATGGATGAAAATGAAAATTATGTGTATATGCATTCACAAAATAAAACCGTTTGAACATCTGGGTTCATTTTGAGTGTTTTTCCCAGAAAATTTAAACTGAAGCAAAATCTATAGTCTAGGATATTTTATTTTTAGTATGACCATATATCTACAAGTGATCAAATTTCAAACAGAAAACACATTAATGCCTGGTAAATCACCAAAACACAGATGTGGCCAGCAGTGCACGAATCCTTGATCCAAACAAAACCATCACAATTCTATTAACATGTAGTCATTGATAACATAGATTAAGTTTTTGGACTTTCACTCTGCCTCCAGTTTTTATGCCCCCGTGAATCTTGAGATTCGGGGGGCATATAGTTTTTGGTCTGTCTGTTTGTTTGTCTGTTTGTCCACAAAAAACTTTAACATTGGGTATATCTTTTGAATGGTTTGCATGTGTATTCCTTGTGGAGAGACCTTTCAGTTGATACCAGAATATTTGACCTTGTGACCTTGACCTTGGCATGTGATTGTCCAGAAAAATTTCACCAGAAAAATAGAATTATACTTTGTTTTATTTTATATATATATAGAAACTAAACTCATTTATGATGAAGTATTTCTTGATATCTATAGATTTTTTTTTTTTGTAAAAAAGATTTTTTAAATCATTCAGCATATTTTCTTCATTTATTCACTTTCGTTTTACAGGTATTTATATATGTATTATATATATCAATGATGAGGGATGTTACTAAAAATATCTTTTATTTCATTTCTTCTCTTCTGTGTATTCCTCCACTTTTGGGGAACCAGTATTGATGATCCCTGGTGTAATCAAAGTAATGATAACACTGATATAGACAGAACACAATGAGTTGACTATAAATGCTCCAAAAAGGGGGGGGAGGTGAAAATTGTTTCTTAATAATGCTTGGATAATGATTGGAGGGTATCATTTTTGTGACTTCTGTGTTTGCATCCAATTGCAATCATCATTTGATGTGATTAAACTTTTCATGTTTGATACCAGAATTTATTTCTACAGATTATTTTGTCAAACATGTCAAAAGGACATATTCATTGTTCAAAGTTGCTAAATGTTTTTTCTTTACTTCTACTCGGGGCATTAGTGTTTCACAAAACACATCTTGTTAGTCTGACTGAACAGGTACTTCCTCTTGGGTCCTTTTTTTCAGCATTTGCAGAGTCGGAATATACTAGTTAAATAGATAAAATAGTGTCTATCAGATATCTTGCTTTTGATATGTGAACTTTAAAAATGATGTTAAAAAAATAAATTTTTCAAACTTTGAAAAAAGAAATTCACAATAGGAAAGACTCACCAGTTATTAAAATTTAGATTTCAAGTAATCTACAAATTAAGGAAATTTAAATCATTGATGATGAAAGTCAAAAGTCAAAAAGCTTTATTTAAAGTCGATAAAAAGATAAAACAGCACAACATAAGCTCCAAGGAGCTTTTTTAAATCGACTAAAGAAACACATAACAGACATAAAGACACACACAAAAACACATTTTACATACATTTACATTTCTACACAGTTAAGACATAATATGAATTACATTTCAGCTAAAGCATATAAAACAAAGCACGATTAAAATGAATTTATTACAATTAAAGAATAAATCACAGTTGTTTATGTTCAGCGTATGTGACATAATTTTGCTTTTGTATAATTACAGGTACTATGTTAACAGGGAAACAGTTTTATTCTATGGATACAAAACCTTACTGTGAAGCCTGCTATATTGTAAGTTATAGGACTTTTTCAGAAATTTTGATATAGGGCAGTAAATTTGAAAATATCCCTTGACACAAAATTTTATGTGTTTATGTTAGAGTTTCTAAAAATATTCTTCAAACCCAATTTGTTTTTTCAAAGTCTTTGGCAATTGATTTCAAATTTTTACTAGCTCAAGACTGATTTTACTAGCTTAAGGGAAGGGGTAGTGGCTAAAGGCACAGACTGCAGACCAGTACTAAGAATTATGAATGGATTAAGAACTTTTAAGGTAGTATGGGGGTTTAAAACTGTGCATCATTCTTTTGCTTCTGATAGAAAGTGGATTTAACTACAGTAGACTCCGCCCAATTGGATACAAGAATTGTCAGAAAAAAATATTCTATTTGCCGGAGTATTCGATTGTCCGGTAAACCCATTTTCGGCAATGGGGAATCATTCTGTTGGCAAGAAGAGGTTGAAATGTTGAAGGGCATGACACTATGTTGAAACGTTGTATCCTAGAACCTCATTTTTAGACATTTTGTAGTTAAAATCTATTGTTTCATTGCAAAATCATTGTAAATTTGACAGATTACGTCACCATCGTAATCGGGTCAAACTGTGTATTGCCAGCTGACTGTCGAAAATTATACAATGTATTCAAAAATAAATAAAACTATTTATGTATCTGAATAAACTTATTTTCCTCTGATTTGTGTTTTTTATTTCCTCTCATCTGTGTGTAATCATCCCTTTATTGGATCGTATAGTTACAATTTTCATAATGTGCTAAAAATAACTTAGGGTAAAGCCAGTTTATAAACAAAATGGCGGCTGGTAGGACAGCGATCGATCTTTGTAGAATATCCCTGATTACACAATTTGGAGACTTTTAATAGAAATACACCATGATCCATGGACCTAGGACTGACTTCTTGTAATAAATTATGTTTTATAACCGCTGTGCATTGTCTCACAGGAACTTCAAACAAATATGCAAATTATGCAAATGACTTCTCGTCGACATTTATCTCCCTTGCTCTGTTTTACACGAGAAATTCACAAAACCATTGACAAATCAAATAATTTCCGTCCCCAAAAAATTAATTAAATACAAAAGCAATAGAAAGGAATTCAAATCATATTTTATTCTTTTATTAAATACATTATGTTATTTATTTTCATTGTACATACATACAACAATATGCAAATTACCTCTGACTTCACGATCTCGCTGCTTAGACAGAAATACGCAAAACCAAACAAAATTCTCACTATTAAAACTTATGAATATACAAAAACAAAAGAACTGAACACTATTTATGTTTTATTTTTTATCAATTAGGTTATATTTATTGATTTCCTGGCAGATTTATGGCTTCGTCAACTGTTGACACTTCCGCGCGAATGTTTACCTGTAGTTACCTGTAATTAGAATATTCGATTTCAATGACTGATCAACACAAGCCCCATATTTTTTATTCAAATAGGCGATATATTCTCTTATCCGATATCCAATTAGGCGGAGAAGTGAACACTATAACTATGGGAAATGGTTTGGTGTTTTGAAATCATATTTGATTTGCCGATATATTCCTTTATCCGATATTCGATTTCATGGAGTCTACTGTATTGGATGTCGGTGAAAATATTTTCGATGTCGTATGATAGTTTAGTTTGATCAAAGAATGTGCAATGATAGTTAAATTTTGTCAGAGAAGCCATTTTGATTGGGTAACCATGCAGAATATCAAACCTTCTCAGCAAACTCCTGTTCTATTTAGGGGAGATAATTTGTATAGAAATAATAAGAAAAAAATATATTTTTTGCCATTTATTCAAAATTAGTTCCGTGACCCCAAAAATTTTTATTCAAATCGAAGGAAAGTATATTAACTACTGATTTAATACCAAATAAAAAAAATCTATCTGATGTAACTAAAATAAATTAAAATTTTGTCAAAACTCACTAATTTTCCCTATCATTTCAACCAAAAATAGCTGATTTTTAGATGACAGATTGCATTCTTATATGACCAGTAACTCCCCATTTTTGTCTCGTCCACGACAAAAGTCGTGAAAAGCGAGACATAGGCGTACAAAGTATGACGGCGACAGCGTTAACTTTTACTATATACAAGATATTTTGAAAACCCTTTGATGTAGGATCATCATATTTGGTCCAGTGGTAGTACTAATCAAGTGCTACCTGACTGACATAAAATCATGTGACCTTGACCTCAATTGCACGATCCATATCTCAATTACTGTAGGTGGTAGGTTAATGATATTTGGTATATAGGTTGGTCTTGAGTAGTACATGTCAGTCTGGCTTATGACTTTTGTCCTTAACCTCAATTTCATGGTCTTAGTGACCACGTTAAGTTTCTCTGATGGTAGGTCAATAATATATGGTATGTAGGTTGGTCTTGGGTATTACATATCAGTCTGGCATATGACTTTCATCCTTGACCTCAATTTCATGGTCTAGTGACCACGTTAAGTTTTTCTGATTAAGTCTATTTCTCAATTACTAGAAGTGGTAGGTCAATAATATTTAGTATGTAGGTTGATCTTTGGTAGTACATGTCAGTCTGGCCTATGACTTTTGTCTTTGACCTCAATTTCACTGTCTAGTGACCATGATAAGTTTCTCTGATTAAGTCCATTTCTCAATAACTTGAAGTGGTGGGTCAATGATATTTAGTATGTAGGATTGTCTTGGGTAGAATATGTCAGTCTGGCATATGACTTTTGTCGTCGACCTCAATTTCATGGTCTAGTGACCACGTTAAGTTTCCCAGTATGTATTTGTGGTAGGTCAATGATATTTTGTATATGGGTTGGTCTTATGTAGTATATAATGGCCTGCTATATAGCTTTTGTCAGTGAATTAAATTTCACAGTTTAGTGAGCATGTTTAATTATTGTTTAAATCATCAATTCAAATTGAAAAAACTATAACAGATAGAGGTTAAGTTTAAATTGCGAAAATGTTCAGCATGTTAAGATCTACCCACATCGATATTTTGAAGAAAATCCAAGTACCTATATATGAGTTGTGGTCCTTTATTGGTCAAATTTTTCGTGATTTTTTAGCTCACCTGACCCGAAGGGTCAGTGTAAGCTAATGCCATCACTTGGTGTCCGTTGTCCGTCCGTCATCTGTCCGTCTGTTAAACTTTTCACACATTCATCTTCTCCTCTGAAACCACTGAAGCAAATTCAACCAAACTTTACAGGAATGATGTATGGAAGGCCCTTTACAAAGATTGCTCATTTCAGTCCGATCCGATAAAAAACATGGCCGCCAGCGCGGAACTTAGGTTTAACATTGGACCCTATGGGAAAAATCACATTTTAATCTTCTGCTCTGTAAAGGCTGAAGCAAATTCAACCAAACTTTACAGGAATGATGTACTTAAGGTCCTTAACAAAGATGGCTCATTTCGTTCCGATCTGACGAAAAACATGGCTGCCAGCAAGGAACATGGTTTAACATAGAACCCTATGGGAAAATTACATATTCATCTTCTAATCTGAAACCACTGAAGGAAATTCAACCAAACTTTACAGGAATGATGTAGGGAAGGTCCTTTACAAAGATTGCTCATTTCGTTCTGATCTGATAAAAAACATGGCCGCCAGCGCGGAACTTAGGTTTAACATTGGACCCTATGGGAAAAATCACATTTTCATCTTCTGCTCTGAAAAGGCTGAAGCAAATTCAACCAAACTTTACAGGAATGATGTACTGAAGGTCCTTAACAAAGATGGCTCATTTCATTCCGATCCGACGAAAAACATGGCCGCCAGCATGGAACATGGTTTAACATAGGACCCTATGGGAAAATCACATTTTCATCAACTCCTCTGAAACCACTGTAACAAATTCAACCAAACTTTACAGGAATGATGTAGGGAAGGGCCTTTACAAAGATTGCTCATTTTGTTCCGATGCAATTCAAAACATGGCCGCCAGCGCGGAACTTAGGTTTAACATAGGACCCTATGGGAAAAATCACATTTTCATCTTCTGCTCTGAAAAGGCTGAAGCAAATTGAACCAAACTTTACAGCAATGATGACTTAAGGTACTCAACAAAGATTGCTCATTTCGTTCCGATCGGACAAAAAACATGGCCGCCAGCATGGAACATGGTTTAACATAGGACCCTATGGGAAAATTACATTTTCATCAACTCCTCTGAAACCACTGAAACAAATTCAACCAAACTTTACAGGAATGATGTAGGGAAGGTCCTTAACGAAGATTGCTCATTTTGTTCCCATCCAATTCAAAACATGGCTGCCAGCACGGAACTTAGGTTTAACATAGGACCCTATGGGAAAAATCACATTTTCATCTTCTGCTCTGAAAAGGCTGAAGCAAATTCAACCAAACTTTACAGGAATGATGTACTTAAGGTCCTTAACAAAGATGGCTCATTTCATTCCGATCCGACGAAAAACATGGCCGCCAGCACGGAACATGGTTTAACATAGGACCCTATTTTCATCTACTCCTCTGAAACCACCGAAGTAAATTCAACCAAACTTTACAGGAATGATATACTAAAGGTCCTTAACAAAGATTGCACATTTCGTTCCGATCCAATGAAAAACATGGCGGCAAGCACGGAACATGGTTTAACATAGGACCCTATGGGAAAGTCACATTTTCATCTACTCCTCTGAAACCACTGAAGCAAATTCAACCTAACTTTACAGGAATGATGACTGAAGTTACTTTACAAAAATTGCACATTTCATTTCAATCCGACAAAAAACATTGCCTCAAGTGCAAAACATAGTTTAACATTGGAGCCCAGTATGAGAAAACCATCCTTTTCATCATCTTCTCTCAAAACAATTAAAGCAAATTATACAAAATGTATAGAAGGTCCTTTGCAAAAATTACTCATTTCAATAGGATCAGACAAAACACACGGGTTCTAATTGGTAACATACCTAAACGCCCTACCCCTTTGGTAAAAAACATGATCATTTTTGGTCATGCATGGCATAGAAGCGTTTTGTCAGGTGAGCGATACAGGCTCAGTCTCTGAGCCTCTAGTTACTTTATGTCCTATATTTCAAAAACGCTTTGAGATAGAGGTCAAGTTTAAATGCAAAAATGTTCAGCATGTTAAGGACAATATTTTATTGAACACATTCAAGTTTTCCAACCGCTTCCAAGATGGCCGCCAGCGGGGAACTTAGTTTACCATTTGACCTAATGGGAAAATTCATACAAAGAACTTCTTCTTGAGAACCACTGAATGGATTTGAACGAAACTTGGCATGAATGATGCTTATGAGGTGCTGATGAAGTGTTGTTACTTTAGTGCCGATCCATCATCCAATATGGCCACCAGCGGGGATCTTAATTTTAACATTGGACCCTATGGAAAAATGCATACAAAGAACTTTTACTTTAGAACCACTGAATGGATTTGAACCAAACATGGCATGAATGATGTTTATGAGGTGCTGACCAAGTGTTATTACTTTGGTGCCAATCTGTCATCTTTCATGCGGACAGCATTGGACCCTATGGGAAATGCACACAAAGATCTTGTAGAGAACTGCTAAATGGATTTAAATCAAACATGACATGAATGATGCCTGTCAGGTGCTGACCAAGTGTCACCAGCTGTGAACTTAAGTTAACAAAAGATCTTTTTCTAGAGAACTGCATAATCCAAACTTTGCTTATGAGAAGCTGACCAAGTGTTGTTACTTCAGTTCTGATCCATCATCCAACATGGCTGCCAGCAATGGGGAAATGCATACAAAGATATCATGGAAAACCATTGAATGGATTTAAACATTGCATAAATGAAACTTGTGAGATTTTGATTTGACCAAGCTTGTTACTTTGGTGCTGATCCGTCTTCCGACATGGCCACCAGTAGCAAAACATAGTTTAACATTGGACCCAGTGGGAAATGCATAAAAAGATCTTCTCCTCTGAGACTGCTTAAACAATTTAAGTAGAATTTTGATATGATAGTCCTTATGTGACCCTCTTCAAAGTTTTATGTTAAATAGCTGCCAGCAGGGAAAGTAGATTAACTTAGTCCCTTAAGTTTGGAAACTGCATTCAAAAATCTTCTCTGAAACTGCTTGAACAATTTTAATTAAATTTTATAAAAAGTTATTGATTCTTATATACATACACCACCAAAGACGGGCCATCAGTTTGGAATTATAGTGCTGCAGGTCCCAGGTGAGCGATACAGGCTCTTGAGAGCCTCTTGTTAAGAAATTAAAAATATGCATAAAAATTGTTTTGTATTCTGAATTTAACACTTATTAATGTTCATTCAGACAAATATAAGAAAATAAAATCATTTTAAAATCATTTATTTGTTTTCAAATCATGTAATTACAGGGAAATCAAAGTGAAAGAATACATGTTTGGTACTCTGTAATCAGTAAACAAATACCAAACACGTACACTTTCACTTTAAGTTTGAGTCTATCCCTTTACTTCAGAATATAAACAATGATCTAATTTTACTCTATGTTCGATCTTCAATTAACCAATATGATTATTATTAATCAAATTATATGGTAAAGGCATTTTTGAAATTATAGTGATAACAGGAAGAAGATACCAAACAACTGTTGCCGTACTCTATTGGATACAGTGAAAACTTAAGCAATGAAAATATCAGAAAATTCTATCTGACAATTTTTAGACAGTATCACCTTAGGTACTATATGTAATGTTCTTCTAATTTCAGAATACCCTAGAGAGATGTTCAGTGTGTTCTAAACCTATTACAGACAGGGTAATGTATGAATTAGATAAAACTTTAATACAACGGTGGTATAAGGCCCATTTGGCTACTTCAATTTTGAATTTTCTGGGTTCATAGATTGTACATGGAAGTTGCATTTTGTTCAAAAATGCTTTCAAAAACTTTCAAGAACATGTCATGGTTTTACTGGAAATGTTTTCAATTTGCAATTTTTCAGTAAAATCTCAGTAACAAGTGACATATTTGTCAACCATTTAGACTATTCCTTAGAAAAATAAGGGCCCTTTCTGCAGCCCATATTGCAGTGAGTCCAATTTGGGTTTACCAGTCACTTTAAAAATAATAATTAGCTGTAAGGTATTGTAAGAAATTTGAATAACTTGTTGAATATAATGCACAGTTCTTGGTGCTATATGTTCGAAATAGTAAAATAGGCATTTTCACTTGTTTCAAGCCTACATGTTGTTTCAAACCTACATGTATCTATGACACTACTGACAGTTGATGGACCAAACGGGGCCAAAATTGCAAATGTGCAGATTAGCTGAAAAAAAATTTTTCATTGGATTGTAGGATTTTTTCTTTGGGCTCCTTTTGTTTTAAGCTTTCAGTGGTGTGTCATCGGATTTGCCATAGTTTTAATAGATGGCAAAATTGAAATTTTTCAAAATATGTGTAATCTTTCATCGGATTTCAAGGGTATTTTTTATTTGGATTCCTCTGAACTTAAAGTATAATTAGGATTTGACAGATTTGACGTATTGTTTCAACTATTTGAAGGGCCAAACAGGGCCAAAATTGCAATTGTTCAAATAGCCTGAATTTTTTCATAGGATTTCAATGGGATTTTTTTTCATTTCTTGATGTAACTTTTAGTTGGTAGTCAAAAAATTTTGCATAGCTCTTTCCTTTTCCAATCAATAAGGATCAAAAGGGCTAGTTTTTATACGACCGCAAAAAATTTGTGGTCGTATAATGGTATGGTGCTGTCGTCGTTGTCGTCGGCGTGTTGTCGTCTGTAGACACTTTTGTTTTTGGTCAATAACTCAAGTTCCAGTTGATCAAACCTTTTGAAATTTTAACACAATGTTCCTTGGCACCAAAGGAGGCTAGGAATGGTTTTTGGTTTTTGCGGCCCCTCCCGTTTCTAAAAAAGGGGCCAAAAAGGGTAAAATTTGGTGTTTTCACATATTTGACTGTAGAATGTTTATTATTTATTGGATTTTGTTGGGGTTTCTTTCAGTGAACTCCTTAAAAAATTTCCAAACTGTAGTATTCCAACAGATTTCATGTGGCATGTACCGTTTACGAGATAAATGGGGCCCAAAAGGGACGAATTTTAAAAATTTTCATTTTTTTATTTTAAGTCCGATTTTGATGCAGTTTTTTGCAATAGATTCCTTATGAAAAATGAACTAGTGCTGCACCATCAGTTTTTTGATAACTTGTTTCCTTTCCAAGCTATGAGGGCCCAACAGGGCCAAAATTGCAAACATGCGGATAACCTAAAATTTTTATTTTTCATCAGATTTTGATGGGATTTTTTTCTTTGGATTCCTCTCATTGTAAGCTTTCAGCAGTATCTCAACAGATTAGGCATAGCTCTTAACGTTTCCAAGGTATAAGGGGTCAAAGAGGCCAAAATTGCAATTATCAGAAATATGTGAAATCTTCCATTTTTCACTAGATTTTTTTCTTTGGGTTATTCTCATTGTGTAAGCTTTCACTACTGTGGCAATAGATTTTGCGTAGCTCTTACGGTTTCCAAGCTATAAAGGGTCAAAGATTGTAATATTTCAAAATATGTGAAACAGATTTTTCTTATAGCTCGTATGATATCCTATTAATAAGGGATTTAAAGGGCTAATTTTGATTTTCTCTAGTTTGTGTTCACTTAATTTCTGTGTCAAGGTCCTTATTGTGTCCAGCAAATTACTGTGTCCATATTAATTTTAGTTAACACTTGTTCAAATTTCAGTGGTCGACATGCTGCGGTTGTATCATGCTGGGCTCGGCGTAGCCCTTTATTATTTCCCTAGTATGTTTCCAGCTAATTACTGTATCAAGCTGCTTATTGTGTTCATCAAATTGCTGTGTCAAGCTCTTTACTGTGTCCACATTCATTTAAAAAAAAACACTTGTTTAAACTTAAGTGGTCAACATGCTGCGGTCGGTTCATACTGCACTAAGCATAGCCTTTTATTATATTTTGGTTTAGTTTAAGTTTGAATCCAGTATAGAGTTGCTTCCCTTTGCATAAGTATCAAATTAGGGAACTCTGTTTTAATTATGCCCTGTCGTTAGCAGGGATGGGGTCGATTACTTTTAAATGTAATTGAATACATTACAATTACTTTGCTTTTAAAATGTAATCAATTACATTACAATTACAGCATTTTTTATTTGTAATTGATTACAATACATTACTTTCCTCTGTTGTAATCATGATTACAAGTGATTACTTATGAATACATATGCCTGTTGAAACAGAGATCATTGCTTAAACATACATTTACGCTTTCCATACAAAGGTCATTTAATCAAATTTGCTGCCACAAACTTAACTGAATTTTGTTCATCTTTTGATAAGTAGATCAAAATTGTTCTATTACAAATGCTTCATTCTAAGCATTTTATATTTTAAGTGTAATTTTTCAACTAATGCTAGATACTTGTGTTGGAAATAATGGAGAGATATCAGTTTTTACAATAATATCGCAGTGGTCATAATATGTTAATTTTGATGAAATGATATTTTCTTTTCATGGTTATACAACTTTATTTTCATTAAAGCTGTGTCTTTTCCGACTTGGAAATGATATATTACTCAATGTTTCTCTATTAACAAAAAAAACTTGGTTAAGAAATTGTTTTGAAATTATTGTTAAAATCTGGCAATTGTTTATCCAGTATTTACACTAATTAGTTTTGACAATTTATTTTTTGTTTATTTAGCAATATTAGTTGTCATCTACATGTTTTTATTTCAATTATTAGCTTGTCATTTTTATGGCCCAGAGATATGTACATGATTTTCTTTAATTTAATTAATTAAACGAGATAAACAATTATTGAAGGAATACAAGTGAATGTTATTTCTTTAAAAGTTTACAATTTAAGTTTTTGAAAGTAAATATTGTTATTATGTGCATCTCAGACCTTCACCAGTTTATTCCCTTTCATACTTAAAATGTTTTAAAACTTCCAAGTAAAATAGAACTGAAGGTTGAATTCTGATTGATTTTCATATGAAACTCTTATTGATATTTATATTTTAAATTAGGCAAGAACTTATGTAGTAAAATAATTATTGTAATTTTAGACTTGTTAAGAATAAACTTGAGTGTGTATACATGTTTGTATACATGTATATACATGTACATGGAATACATATCTTGTATATTTGATATATGTAACAATCACTGAGTAATCAAAAAGTAATCAAAATGTAATCATGATTACTCATATTTTTCAGCTGTAATTGATTACATTACAATTACAAGTAATCTTAAAAGAGCTTGATTACAGATTACACATGATTACTGAAGAATTTGTAATTAATTACAGCTGATTACGATTAACGATTACGATTACCCCAAGCCTGGTCGTTAGGCAACGGGGGCATTAAGTTTTACCCTTGTCCATTTGTACGTACGTCCGAAATTTCGTCAAGGATTTCTCACCTTGTGTATGCAAAAATGATTTGATATTTGGTATGAAGCTTTGGTATGAAGCTTTGGTATGATGAGTTGTATCGTGTCTCCCCTTTTCAAGTCCGTCACTAATCTCCTTCCTGTTTGCCAATGTATCTGTATGGTGGGGGCATCCGTGTCCCATGGACACATTTTCTTTGATTTTAATTGGCAAATGGTCTTTTTGAAACTTGAGTAAAATTTTTAACCCCATATCCAAGGATTAAACCTAAAAAAATTTGAAATGCTGACACATATTCTTACTCGACAACTTCCATAAATAACTGACAATACATCTCATGAATAGAAGAAAAAAATTAGTTTATTACCATATATTTCTGATTTTACAGTTACTTCGAGCTACAGGGAAGCCGTATCATCCTGATTGTTTTGTGTGTGTAGTGTGTGGTAAAAGTTTGGATGGCATTCCATTTACTGTTGATGCAACAAGTCAGATACATTGCATTGAAGACTTCCACAAGTAGGTATTCGGTTTTAGTTATGAGTTTGAATTACATGTAGTTATAGTCGAGCTTTGACGGCTTGAACTCCCAAGTGACCGGTGAAAAGAGTTTGAGTAATAGGGGTGTTCGAGCTATTGAGGCTGAACTATGTTTAAACTTGAACAAGGAGACAACTAAACAAAAGAAAAATTGCATTTATCAAAGCTGTTTTAATGATCATATAGACACACAATTTAATATTTAAAGACATAAAAATTTAATTCTCTTTTGAAACAGAAAGAAGGTCATGTCTAATTATGGTCCTGGATTTGACCATTTTAACCAATTAATTGCAAAATTACTGTAAATTTATTTTCTGCAGATGGCCATTTTGACAAACAAAGTCTCTTCAGTGCAGATAAATCAATTCATTTAGAAGGTCATTAACAAAAAAAATGCATAAAATCTGATTGAGAACATATAACCTTACTTACCTAACTGAAAAGCTTAAATCTAGAAGGACAGAGCTTTGCATGAAGGAGGTACTCATTGGTTTTTTAATTCATTTCCTAGAATTATTATACATGTAATGCAAGGTTAAAGAGAAAACCAACTCTTATTGTCCTGCACCAAAGTACTAAACTGAAGTTCTGGTTGACTAATAGTCCAGTAGCAGAGGCCACGGCCCAATATTTATAAGGGCTGTTCAATTATAATAGTCCAGCAGCAGAGGCCACGGCCCAATATTTATAAGGGCTGTTCAATTAAGGCTGAAAAGGTGCATAGGGAAGTCACTTTTTATACGCCCGTCTAATGCGGACGTATTATGGTATACCAATGTCCGATTGTCCGTCCGTCTGTCCGTCCGTTTCATATGTCGCGCTCTAACTTGATAACAATTTTGCCAATTCACTTCAAACTATGTAGAGGTATTGGGTATGATGGCCTCACGATCTGTATACTTTTTCGGGAAAATTCGATTTTTCTTGTAGGAGTTATTGGACTTTATTCGTCAATTTTAAGGCAATTTTTTACATGTCGCGCTCTAACTCGACAACCCTTTGGTCGATTCACTTCAAACTTTGTAGAGGTATTGGGTATGATGGACTCACGATCTGTATAATTTTTTGTGAAAATTCGATTTTTGTTGTAGGAGTTATGGGACTTTATTCGTCAATTTTAAGGCAATTTTTTAGATGTCGCGCTCTAACTCAACAACCCTTTGGTCGATTCACTTCAAACTTTGTAGAGGTATTGGGTATGATGGACTCACGATCTGTATACTTTTTCGTGAAAATTTGATTTTTCTTGTTGGAGTTATTGGACTTTATTCGTCAATTTTAAGGCAATTTTTTATATGTCGCGATCTAACTAGACAACCCATTGGTCGATTCACTTCAAACTTTGTAGAGGAATTGGATATGATTGACTCACGATCTGTATACTTTTTCGTGAAGATTCCATTTTTCTTGTAGAAGTTATGGGATTTTAATTGTCAATTTTAAGGCAATTTTTTACATGTCACACTCTAACTTGACAAATCTATGACCAAATCACTTCAAACTTTGGAAAGATATTGGGTATGATGGCCTCATGATCAGTATTTTTTTTCGTGAAATTTTGATTTTTCTTGCAAGAGTTATGGAACTTTATTTATGAATTTTAAGGCAATTTTTCACATGTTGTGTTCTAACTTGACAAACCTATGGCTAGTTCACTTCAAACTTTGTACAGGTATTGGATATGATGGTTTCATGGTCTGTATACTTTTCGTGAAATTTCAATTTTTCTTGGAAGAGTTATGGGACTTTATTTTTCAAATTTAAGGCAATTTTATACATAATGCACCCTAACAGATTAATAGTTTGATCAGCTCACTTCAAACTTTGCAGATTGATTTATTAAAGAGATATCATGCTTAATTGGGCAGTTATAGGTGTATTCAAAATTGAGAACCACATTCTTTAATCACTTAAAGTTTTCAATGGGTGACTACGGGCGTATCATGCGACTTGGCGCAGCTGTTTATTTAGTGATAGACCCATCCATAGAAGTTTTTTAAAATTTTGTCTACATATTTCATATAAAATTGTCTGACTTAAGACAACCACCCATATGTAATAAATAAAAGTGAACATCTCGAACAACCCTAAATACTTAAATATTGAGATCAGTGTAAAGTTAGCTTAATTTTTATACGACCGCAAAAATTTTGCGGTCGTATAATGGTATGGTGTTGGCATCGTCCGCGTCTGTGGACAGCATAACTTTGCTTCTAGTGGACGGATCATTATGAAATTTTAGTATGATGTATCTTGGCACATGTGTCAACAGAGGTTATAATTTTGAGTTGGTGGCCCTGCCCGTTTTAGAAAAAGGGGCCAAAAAGGGGTGAAATTGGGTGTTTTCACATATTTGACTGTAGAATCTTTATTATTTATTGGATTTTGATGGGGTTTGTTACAGTGTGCTCCTGAGGAAATTTCCAATTTGTAATATTCCAACAGATTTCATGTAGCATGTACGGCTCACGAGATATATGGGGCCCAACAGGGGCAAATCCCCCCCAAATTTTTTTTATTATTTTAAGTCCGATTTTGATGCAGTTTTTTTCAATGGATTCCTTGCGAAAAATTAATATGGTGCTCAGCTATTAGATTTTTGGTAACTTGTTTCCTGTCCCAGCTATGAGGGCCGAATGGGGCCAATTTGCAGATTATGTAGAATTTTTATTTTTCATCGGATTTCAATGGAATTTTTTTCTTTGGATTCCTCTTGATCTAAGCTTTCACTGTTATGTCAACGGATTTGGCGTAGCTCTTACCGTTTCCCAGCTACATGGGGTCAAAGGGGCAAACTGCAATTTGTCTAAATATGTCAAATCTTATCGGATTTCGATAGGATTTTTTTCTTTGGATTCCTCTTGATCTATGCTCTTAGCAATATGCCAACGGATTTTGTGTAGCTCTTACTGTTTCTGAGCTACAAGGGGTCAAAGGGGCCAAAGTTGCAATTTTTCTAAATATGTGAAATCTTTATTTTTAATCGGATTTCGATGGGATTTTTTTCTTTGGTTCCTCTTGATCTAAGCTTTCAGCAGTATGTCAACGGATTTGGTGTGGCTCTTACTTTTCCAAGCTACAAGGGGTCAAAGGGGCCAAAATTGCAATTTTTCAAAATATGTCAAATCTTTATTTTTCATCAGATTTCGATGGAATTTTTTTCTTGGATTTCTATGGATGTAAAGTTTAAGTTGATAGTAACATATTTTGCATAGCTCTTACGGTTTTTTTTTATCAATAAGTGATCAAAAGGGTTGATTTTTTCCCTAGTTTGTTTCCAGTGCATAACTGTGTCAAGCTTCTTTTTGTGTCCATCTAATTATTGTGTCAAGCTCTTTACTGTGTCCACATTCACTTTGAACTACTTTTGTTGAAATTTCAGTGGTTGACATGCTGCGGTCGTATCATGCTGCGCTCGGTGTAGCCCTTTATTTACTTTGCTTTTATTTGAAATGTAATTGTAAATTTTCCTTTGCAGTTTCTAAATGTCACCATTTAATATTTCCACAGAAAATTTGCGCCTCGATGCTGTGTTTGTCATCAACCCATCATGCCAAAGAGAGGCCAAGAGGAAACAGTTCGAGTGGTTGCCATGGATAAAAGTTTTCATGTTGAGTGCTACAGATGTGAGGTAAATACTAGATTATCTCCCTTTGAATATAAAAAGAGAAGTAAAAATTTTGGTCAAATCAAGTTTTTATTTTTACCAATATATAGTTTGATAAAGGTTCTTCTTAAATTCAAATCATGGACACTTTCTTTATAAACTTCTTTAATTTGTCTGTGTTTTTGAAACTACAAGAAAAAAAGAATTGTAATTTATTTCTTTTATCATTCTGAACATATACACAATGTGCAAATTGTAAAAANGTAGTTCAGATCACTTTTATTTTTATTTTTTGTATCAACTCAACAATTTTTCAACTTTTATTTTTATTTTTATTTCGCCCTCTCGACCTATTTTTTTTCAAATTTTCCAGTTAAACAGAAAATAAAAAAAGTCTGGCCTAAAGTTCGCTTAAGATGAACATGATGAAGTTTGTAAACCTTACAGGTCTAGAGAAAATAGTTTTTACATTTTGGTTAGTGTGAGTTGGAAGCCTCTCATGTTTGTTCAGTCTACACTTGCTTCGCTTTTAAGTGTGTAAAAGACAAGGTCAAATTTGGGAACTCCTTTCAATTGCCAAATGGTTTATTGTACCTGTAAGTTGTCCTTTGGACGAAAAAAAAAATGTTCCAAAATGAATTTGAATGTCATGGTTTGTAACCGCCATATTTTAGCGAGAATCATTTCCGAATTGCAATTTTATCATAAATCTTTAAATCAAATAACATATATTTGCCAACCATTCCTGATAATGTGGAATAGTTAAAAAAATAAGGGCCCTTTTCACATGCTGGATTCTAGTGTGTCCATGTTGAATTCACTGTTCACTTTAAAAAAAGAAAGAGTCTCTAAGGTATTTCTAGAAATCTGAATAACTAAATGGATATAATGAACAGTACTTAATGTTAACTGTTTATAGTATAGAAATATGGAATATAGGACTTTTTGTTTTTGATACAGACTTTATCACAACCAGTATCAAATGAGCCTGTTAGGGTGAGCTTGATGTGTTATGCCGTGATAAAGTTAGTATCAAATACAAAATGTCCTATATGACTGGTATCAGTAATTCACAAAATGAGAAATAAAACTCTATTATAAAATTGAAACAACCTGTAATTTCTATTTAAGCACAGTTAATTTATTGTTTATTTTAATAATTTATATACATTTTTTCATTCAACGTATTATTCTTTTACATAGTTGCCAACCTCTGACAATGAGAAATCATGTCATGACATGACATGATATACCAAAAAAGGGCATTTGGAACAAATTTTAAATGAAAAACAAATCACTACTATAAACTCCCATTGTATTCAACATTTATGAAAAAGAAAGGAAATGGGGTAAATATCAAAGAGACAACATCCCATATCCAGGTGAAAACAACCCAAAACAAAGCCTGTTTTTAGAGCAACCTGACTACATGTGAAGATTCATATTCAAAACAAATACAAGTTTAGTTGTATTTACATAACAGTACTTGAAGAGTTTCTCAGCAAATCAGATCATTCAATAAATTTTTTGTAGCTGGCAAGAAATATAGGATCTTGCATAAGATCAGATTAAAGATCGGGATATCTTTCACTAGTGTAAGGAATTTCGTCTTTTCTCGAATGGAGCGTAGTGAAACAAGAGGAAAAGATGTAGAATTTCTTACACGAGTGAAAGATATCCCGATCTTTAAGTTTGATCTCATGCAAGTGCCTATTTCTTCAGTAAAAAGCGAAAAGAAACGTCTGAAAACCTTTACTGTTTGAACAAGGTTGCTGCCATTTTAGCATTCTTTACATTGTGGAGTCAGGTGTCTTATGACATTTAGTCATGGTTACAATTGTTGTATCACAAAAATCAACACGTCTGGTTAGTCATTTACCGGTGTGAGATGAGGTTAAGTTCATCAATCTCACATGGATCATCTCCCACTGTAAACCACTATTTACGGAAGAAAGAAATGGGCTTGGACAGATTTTGACAGATTAAGAGTTTCAATGAGTCATAGCTTTTGTATATCTGACTAGATCACTTTCTGTAATAAAAGATCCAATATAAATGTGTAAACCGAAAAGACCCCTGATCTGTTCTGTAATGGATATCCCTCATCTGACATGTCTGAGAAGGGTCACTGTGTTGCCACCTAGTTAAAACTTTTACTGTTTCTATGATTTTTATCAATTCATACATTTGTATGTACCCGGACTCGTAACTTCTTTTTGGTATCACCGATTTGTTACAAAAATATTTGGTGTTGGTTTTAGTTGATGTAACCAACCAAGAAAGTGAAACAATTCAAAATCAGATGTTTGCCCGAATCGAAAAGTTTTGCAATTTACTGTGGTCATGAAAAGTCCAGAGAATCACAGGAATCGATAACCTTAATAACCAAAAACATTAAGGATGAGTGTGGAAAAGTGTAGAGAATCACGGGAATCGATAATCTTAATAACCAAAAACATTAAGGATGAGTGTGGAAAAGTGTAGAGAATCACGGGAATTGATAATCTTAATAACCAAAAACATTAAGGATGAGTGTGGAAAAGTCTAGAGAATCAAGAAAACAGCAATATCACTTACAACTAAAAACGTAAACAATGAAAAGTGTGTAATGTGTGTGAAGTTCTGCAAAACGTGTATGTGCCGTGTGACAAAATCTATGTGTGTAAACTGTTGAAAAAGCATGTGTAACACATGAATATCATGTGAGTTGGCAACTATGTGCTTATAAACACAACAAATAGTACGAACCATGACATCAGCATAGCAACCGGCACGTTACTCCTTCACAGTGACCCGTTAATTTCGTGATAGTGTCCAGTTTGGTGATACTGAGAACTATCAGTCTCTGTAGATGAAAGCAAATTTATACAAATTACTGATAAACAGTAAAATAGGCATTTTAATTTATGGTTAAAGCTTGCATGTAATCTTTGCACTACTGATAATCAAATATTGGCATGTCAACAATCCAGTCCAACAATCGTAGCATAATTATGTGAAAATAGCAATGCTGTCAATATAGAGGTAAAGAATTGTCATTTTGATGTATTGTGTGTAGAAGCATAGCTCCATATATTGTAAATAGAAACTTGTTGTCCATACTTTTTCAACATTTTTACATGATCCTTGAAGATTTTAAATGTTTCTCGATAAAATGGTAATTTTCACATTTTCATGTGCTCATTTCTATAGTTTGCAGCATGCAGTGAAATGTTATTGCAGAATAAAAAATGGCTTTTGACCTCCTTTTATCAGATGAGGAAATCAAATTTGTAATCAATATTAATTAATTTTATATACTTTTACATACATGTATATTTTACTTTGTAGTTACTACGAGCTACAGGGAAGCCGTATCATCCTGACTGTTTTGTGTGTGTGGTGTGTGGCAAAAGTTTGGATGGCATTCCATTTACCGTTGATGCAACGAGTCAAATACACTGTATAGAGGACTTCCATAAGTAGGTATTCAGTTTCAGTAATGAAACGAAATTTTATATGCATATACAGTCGAATTTCAACAGCTCTAACACCCAAGGGACAAGTGAAACAGTTCGTGGTAGAGAGGCGTTCAAGCTATCAAGATAGAATTATGTTTAAGGATGTTCGCTGGTCATGTTTATGCATTTCTGTCAGATTTTCGGACTTCTCTGGTTTTATCTATTGAAAAGCTTAATAATATTTTGCTCGGTGACCCCCTAATTTTTTTCGTTAATTTCATTTTGTATATGTTTGGGAGCATTCTGACAAAATTTTATTCAATTGGTGTTATTTTGTCACTGTGACATTCATTATTGGATAAACATTGCTCATGTTAAACCTATGAAAAATGCAGAAGAGAGTTCAGTTTCCCGCCATTTTTTGAAACACTTGTATCTCAAAAATTTTATCGGTAACCTGTCATTTTTTTTTGGCTTTAATTATTTCTTTTTCAATTTTCTAACAAAAAATCACATTTAATTGATATCCTTGTTAGGGCCCCGCATTGAGATGCGGGTGCCCTATAGTTTTCACTTTGTCCGTCTGTCTGTCCGTCTGTCCATCAACAATTTTTTCCGTCACAGATTTCTTGGCTTCTATATGTGGGAATGATTTGAAATTTGGTCTGAAGCTTGGGAATGATGAGTTGTATCGTGTAAGCAATTTTCAAGTTTGTCGGGTGCCCACTTCCTGTTTGCCGATACTTTGAATTTTTGCTTAAAAACCAAATTTTCGGTCAAAGATTTCTTGGCTTCTACTGAAGGGAACGATTTGAAATTTGGTCTGAAGCTTGGAAATGATGAGTTGTATTGTGTAAGCAATTTTCAAGTTTGTCGGACATCCACTTCCTGTTTAC